>JADRCD010211661.1:3325-16236 GCA_019843815.1 Montemys delectorum | reverse complement strand
AGAGAGGGAAGGAGGGAGGGAGGGAGGAAGGAAGGAAGGAAGGAAGGAAGGGAGAAACTAGTTTTCCTTTGCCAGTGCCTTGCTGTGCGTTTTGGGTTGCTCACTATCCCTCTCTAGGCCTCATCTGTCCAGAGATACATCTGTGGTCTTCTCTGCTATAGACCTGAGCTGCACCCCAGAAGGAGGGTTAGCAACCCTGTTGGTGACTCTGTCAGAGACAGGGAGCATGAACACCATGGTGCTATCTCGCTGGAGGAGCAGCAGGCTCTGAGTCTATTTCCGACTCTCCCCTCTCCCCTCCCCTGCCATCCAGACTGAGCTGAGCAACTGCATCTCCATGTTGGTGGCGGGGAACGACCGAGTGCAGACGATCATCTCTCAGCTGGAGGACTCCTGCCGAGTGACCAAGGTGAGGGCGCAGAGCTGCCCTGTCCGCCATGAGGAGTTCGAGCCTGCAATGTAGCGGCTCTTCTCTGGGGAAGGCTTGAGCTACGAGTGCAGTTTAGGGTTTGGAGTCTTGGGTGCATGATAGAAATGGCAGGAAGGGACACAGTCATTTCTCCATTCCCCCAGTGAACACAGCAGCTGTGTCTGACCCTGCTGAAGGACAAGATAGACCCCATTGGTCCCTGACTGCAGAGACCCACCAATAACTCCCTGAATGTTTCCAGTGTTAATCCTTTTGCTGTAGAGCAAGACTCCTGGGCCTTTAAAAGCCCACACTTGACTGCACTGTAGAAACTCGAGGGCTCTGGAATGATGCAGGATTCTACACTTCTTCCTTGCTTACATTTTATTTTTTATGTATATGGGTGTTTTGCCTGCACATATGTCTGTGTACCAAGTGTGTGCAGTGCCAGAGGAGGCCAGAAGAGGGAGTTGGATACCCTGTAAATGGAGTTCAAGATGGTTGTGAGTCACCACATAGGTGCCAGGAATTGAATCAGGGTCTTCTGGAAGAGCAGCCAGTGCTCTTAACCACTAAGCCATTTCTCCAGTCTCCTTTCTACCTTTGATTTGTTTGTTTGTTTGTTTGTTTGTTTGGGGAGACAGCATTTCTTTGTGTAGCCCTGGCTGTTCTAGAACTCCTTCTGTAGTCTGAAATCAGAGATCCACCTGCTTCTGCCTCCAGAGTGCTGAGACTAAAGGTGTGCACCACCACCTGGCAGATCTGGTTTTTTTGAAACTAGGTCTTACATAGAACAGAACAACCTTGCATTTACTATGTAGCCTAGATCGCCCTTGAATTTCTGATCCTCCGGCCTTAGCTGCCAAGTGCTGAGATTGCAGGTATCATGTACCTGGCTGGAAATTTGCATTTCTACTGAGCTTTGGCAGGCTGCTGGCTCTACAGACTGCAGAAGGCAGAGGTAGCTTTCCCAGCCAGATGTGATGGCACATCTGTAATCTCAGCATTTGGGAGGTGGATGCAAGAGAATCAGAGAAGTTCAAGGTCGCCTTCCTACACATAATGAATTTGAGGCCAGCCTGGGATACATGAGACTGTCTCAAAAACAAACAAAACCGAGAGTAGAGGAAGAAGAAGAGAAAAGAAAAGAAGAAGAAAGAAGGAAGGAAGCTTTCCTATTCCTGGAAGAGTATTCAAAAGTCTGTTCTTCCTGGATGTGGAAGCACACAACTCTAATCCCAGTGCTCAGGAAGGAGAAGCAGCTGGATCTCTGTGAGTTTGAGGCTAGCCCACTCTACTTAGTGACCTCCAGGCTAGCCAGGGCTACACAATAAGAACCTGTCTCAAGAGAAAGAAAGAAAGAAAGAAAGAAAGAAAGAAAGAGAAAGAGAGAAAGAAAGAAAGGAAAGAGAGAGAAAGGTAGAAGAAAGGAAAAAGAAAAGAGATAAAATCTGGTCTCTTGAGGAGAGTTAGAGCTGGTAAAACAGGGTTAGGGGCTGGGGGGAGGGGGATATCATAACTGCGAGTGGGCTGAGCTGTGGAGTGGAGGGAACAGCTTTGCTCCCTGTGTGATGGAGACTCTTCGTGCTGCAGATAGTTCCTGGGGCCCTTCTGTCTCAGAAAGTGGGTTGGGACCCCATGGGATGTGACTGTGGGATTTCTGTTCTCAGGAAAACAGCCACCAGGTGAAGGAGGAGCTTAGCCAGAAGTTTGATGCCCTCTATGCCATCCTGGACGAGAAGAAGAGCGAGCTGCTGCAGCGGATCACGCAGGAACAGGAGGAGAAGCTGGGCTTCATTGAGGCCCTGATCCTCCAGTACCGAGAGCAGCTGGAAAAGTCTACCAAGCTTGTGGAGACAGCCATCCAGTCTCTGGATGAGCCGGGAGGGGCCACCTTCCTCTTGGTGAGTGCAATCTGAAGGGTTTGGGTAGATTCGATCTATTTATTATTATATGTAAGTACCTTGCAGCTGTCTTCAGACACACCAGAAGAGGGCTTCAGATCTCATTACGGATGGTTGTGAGCCACCATGTGGTTGCTGGGATTTGAACTCAGGACCTCTGGAAGAGCAGTAAGTTCTCTTAACTGCTGAGCCATCTCTCTCCAGCCCTTGAACTATACTCTCTTAACCCTCAAACGGGCCATTTAAATCTTGGTGAAATGTCAGGCATCTTGTGCCACTACTTGACTATATTCCTAGTTCCTGGGCAGCCAGGGCTATACAGAGAAACCCTGTCTCGAAAAAACGAAAAAAAAAAAAAAAAAAAAAAAAAAAAAAAAAAAAAAGAAAGACATAGTTTGAGGCTAGCTTGGTATATATAGCAAGCTCCAGGCCAGCCAAGACTGCATAGTGAGACCCTGTCAATAAACAAAGAAGCAAACAAACATAAAAAATATTGGGGTGGAGATATGACTCTGTGGTTAAGAACATTTCTTGTGTCAAACACTTTTTTTAAAAAAAGATTTATTTATTTATTTATTTATTTATTATATGTGAATTCACTGTAGATGTCTTTAGACATCCCAGAAGAGGACATCACATCCCATTACAGATGGTTGTGAGCCATCATGTGGTTGCTGGGATTTGAACTCAGGACCTTTGGAAGAGGAGTCGGTGCTCTTACCAACTGAGCCATCTCTCTAGCCCATGTCAAATGCTTTTGATTCCAGAGCTAGGGAGGCAGAGGCAGGCAGATCTCTGTGACTTTGAGGCCAGCCTGGCCTACAGAGTGAATTCCAGGACAGCCAAAGCTGCATAACAGAGAGAACTTGTCTCAAAACACAAACAATCAAACAAAAAACAACCAATCAAAGAAAGAAAAATAACATTCTGGTTTTGTTCTTGCAAAGGACCTAGGTCCAGTTCCCAGCACCCACATAGTGGCTTACAGCCATTCATAACTCCATTTCCAAAGCACCCAATGTCCATGTCTGACTTCCAAGGGCACCAGGCACATGTGTGGTGTACATACATGCAGACACTTGTACATACACTTAAAACAAAAATAGATTTTTTTCTTTTAGTTTTTTTTGAGACAGGGTTTCTCTGTGTAGCCCTGGCCGTTCTGGAACTCACTCTGTAGACCAGGCTGGCCTCGAACTCAGAAATCTACCTGCCTCTGCCTCCTAAGTGCTGGGATTAAAGGTGTGTGCCATCACTGCCCGGCCAAAAATCTTTTACAAACAATATCAATAAAACTCAGAGGGGCTGGAGAGATTGCTCAGGGGTCAAGAATGGCTACTATTCTTTCAAAGGTCTTGAGTTAGGTTCCCAGTATCCATGTCTGGCAGCTTAAAAATGCCTATAATTCTAATTGCAGGGGAATCTGATACCCTCTTCTGGCCTCTAAGGGCTGCAACATACATACATACATACATACATACATACATACATACATACCTATAAAGAAAAATTTAAAAACACACACAAAAAACTACAATACCCAGACCATGTGCCTTCAAGTCCTTATGATCCAGCTTTGTCCAGCCCATGGTCTGAAAAAGAAATTTGGTTGACTCTCATTCAGGAGACTTCAGACATTGTGAGTGCTTGGTCAGAGAACCCTGGCTTCCTGCCAGGACGGTAGAAGCACACAGGGGTGCATGCTGGCCAAGATCTGTACTAACCAGGGACAGAGAGAAAGTGTTCGAGTTCTGTCTAACAGGCCAGGAATCGAGTTACGTCTGTACCATGGAATGGTACCTGGAGTCTCCCCTTGGGTGTTTCTGTGTTAACCTCTGTTCTTTCTCTCCACAGAGTGCCAAGCAGCTCATCAAGAGGTCAGTGTTTCCAGGAGTGTGTCCCTCGTCCTTAGTTTCCCCCAGGGCTTCTGACACCTGCCCGATAGGACCTTGTGCATTAGTTCTGCAGGGACTGGGGCTCACCCCTCTCCCTTGATCATGTCCCTTACTTTCTTAGATCATCTACTCTCCTTGACCCCAAAGAAGAAATGCTCTCTGCCTCTTCTTCCCCTCACTTGGGGCTGGGATCCACCTGCATAGAGCCAAGGCTTAGCTGTCCCTTCCTTTGTGGAGCCTGAGATCTCACCCTGCCTCTCTCCTCTCACAGCATTGTAGAAGCTTCCAAGGGCTGCCAGCTGGGGAAGACAGAGCAAGGCTTTGAAAACATGGACTACTTTACTCTGGACTTAGAACACATAGCAGAGGCCTTGAGGGCCATCGACTTTGGGACAGGTAGGTAAAGGATGTGATAATGCTGCTTGTTTGTATGTGTTTGACATTCGAAAGGCAGTATTCCTCTTGAGCTCTGAGGGGAAGCAGATTCGTTAAAAAAAAAAAAAAAAAAAAGTCAAATTTACACAGTCAATCTTGACAGGGTCTCTCTATGGAGCCCTGGCTGTCTTAGAATTCTCTAAGTAGATCAAGCTGGCCTGGAACACAAAGAGATCTATCCGCTTGTCTCTGCTTCCCGGGTGCTGAGATAAAAGGCATGTGCCCACCACACCTGGCTCCACAGTCAACTTCATGATGATTCCAGGGCTTAGTACAGTGCCTGGTACATAATTGATAATTGTTACTAAATAAATTATGTGTGGATCCAAAGTTCATGACATCTGGCATTAGACAGATCTGACTTCAAATCCTGCCATTTGTGTGTTATCTGTGTGACCTTTGGCACTTCCCCCCCCCCCCCCCCGACTTTGTGGCCACCTGCTTTGGTTGGATTTCAGGAGATCCATTACTGGTGATCAAACCCAGGGCTTGGAGTCTTTTACTTAGCACCTGGGAGGTTTAGGCAGGAAGATGGTGAGCTGGAGGTTGGCCTAGACTACACAGTCAAAAGGATATTCAAGGCAGGTTGTACTGTGTGAACATACATGTTGAAGGCTTGCACTACCCGCCCACCTCCAACAGGGAGAGCATACCAACAGCGTTTCTTGAGCCCATTCATGAAGACCAAACTGGCCTCAAATTCACAGGGATCTGATGGCCTGTCTCCTGATACAGGCAGTAAAGGCATGTGCCACTACATCCAGCCCTGAGCCCATTTATTGGTTGGATTTTCCACGCTCTGAGCACTGACACGATGTTGTAAAGATGTAAATTCCATCACTTAGTATAGTTCTAGGATGCTGCTCTGTTAGCGCATCAATTTGTAGCTTAGGAAACTGAGTTTCGACAGAGCAATCCCTTGTTCAAGGCCACACGACTAGTAAGTAGCTGGTGCAGACCTTACCTGGGGCCACTTGGCTTACAAGACTATGTGAGGACATCTGAGACAATGCAAAGACACCATGGGACCTGCCCATAGTCATTCTCTGGGGAAAACTATTATGAGCAGTAATTATGGTTTTAAATTAAATTGGCTCACTGCATTATTGAAATTATGCATGGGTCCTGGGTGTTTAGCTGGAGGTTTTACTTGACAATTTTGTTGTTTTGCTTTTTTCTTTGTTTGTTTCTTGAGACAGAGTGTCACTATGTAGCCCAGGCTGTCCTTGAATTTGTGGTTAATCTCCCACCTCAGTTTCCTGAGTGCTGAGTTTCCAAATTAAAGCCATAGTGGGCGTTCTGGCTTGTAGATGGGCTTGAGAAATGTTGACTCTGCAATTCCCTGAAGCCTGGAAAGGTGTGGGGAAGGGGTAGGCCCAGGGCCCTGTTAGGAAGGTTTGAGGGTCACACCCCAGGATGAGAAAGTAAGAATCCAGGTTGCGGGGGTGAGGTGGGGGGCTGGGATAGGGACATGGAGACTGTCCCACTCTCCTGAACAGAAACCTCACCCCACACCCCTGGTCACCCTAAGACTACCTCTTTGTGGACTGAGGAATCAGGCAAACAAGGAGATGCTGAGCCAGCAAACTTCAAAGGCTGAGCAAATTCCTTTCAGCCAAGGACTCTGATCCCTAAGAATAGGAAATGCTTGCCCTGCCTCCCCTTTGTGATGTGTCTGTTCGGCTGAGATGCACAAAATCCTAAGTGTGCCCTAAGTGTGCCCTGAGGCCACAGACAGGCCAGTGATGAAGAATGCCAGTGTCCTGGCGCAAAGGAACTATGGTCTGGAAGGAGGAGGGGCTGGATTCTGTGAGCTTGAGTCCCTCCCAGGTCCCTGCTGCCTTTAAGTGCCCAGTTGGGCCCAGAAACAGGGACAGATGTCCTCTCTAGGCCAGTCTTCTAAGAGCTGCTGTGAGAAGCCAGCCCCATCTTAACGCAGTTGTTCTCGTTGCAGATGAGGATGAGGAGGAGTTTACTGAAGAGGAGGCTGATGAGGAAGAGGGCGTGTCCACAGAAGATAAAGAAGGTAGGCGCTAGGCCCCTGCGCGTTCCCTGGTAGAAATGCCAGGCTACACATTGCCAGGGTGTGTGGCTAGTCTATCTCGGCTCTCCCCTTTTGTTGCATATCCGCGTGTCTGCACGCTTGTGTGCTCAGGGGTGCCGGCCCACGCAGGGGCTCAAGGCTGGCGTCGAGGATCTTTTAGCTCACTCTCCACTGCATTCACTGAGGCAGGGTCTCTTAATAGAACCCAGAGTTCATGGATTTGCTAGTCTAGCTAGTCTAGTGGCTCAGGGATCCCTTTTCCTCTGAGCTCTGGAATCACAGGGGCTACCATGGTCATCTAGCACTTCTTTGAGTGCTGGGGATCTGAATGCTGGCCCTCCTGGTTTCTGTAGGAACCCACCCACCACGCCATCTCCCAGTTGCTGCTGCCGCTTTCTCCCCTCCCCACTCCTCCCCTTTCTCCTCAACCCCCCCTCACTCCCCCGCGCGCCACCACCATCACTACCACCACCGCTACCACCTCCTCTGCTTCCTCTTCTTCTTCCTTCCTCCTCTTCTCCTCCTCCCCTCCCCTTTCTTCCTCCCCTCCCTCCTCCTCCTCCCCTACCCCCCTCCTTTGATGTACCCATGGTTTGCCAGGAGCTCACTAGGGAGGCCAGGCTGGCCTCTTAGAGCTGGGGTCAAAGGCATGCACCCTTACTTATCCCTGATTAGTGTTCAACTCTAGTTACTGAGCCAAATTCCAACCCAGCTAAAGCAACTGACTCCAAAGAGTCTAAGGCAGCGGCTCTCAGCCTGTGGGTTCTCGGCCCGTGGGCTCTCGGCCCGTGGGCTCTCGGCCCGTGGGTTCTCAGCCTGTGGGTTGCAACCCCTTTGAGTGGTGGGTGGGGTGGGGGTGGAATGACCCCACAGGGGTCACCTAAGGCCATTGGAAAACAGATTTACATTACAATTCATAACAGTAGCAAAATCACAGTTATGAAGTCGCAATGAAAATAATTTTATTGTTGGGGGTCACTGCAACATGAGGAACTGTACTAAATGGTCGCACCCCTGGGAAGGTTGAGAACCAGTGCTGTAGGGCATCTGCAGCCCATTGGATTCTGACTAGGCTAGAGGTGTGGAGATTTATTAGGCTTTATTTGGCTTGTCATCACAGCTCAGGAAGCCCTGGTCCTCTTAGGTCTGTCTCACCATAAGCCTGTGTCTGATTTTCTCTTTTAGGACACCAATGAGGAACTGGATGAGTGAAACATGCTCTGGATGCAGAGACGGGGAGGTGGGGGCAGGCCCATCTCGGGAGGGGGGTGGGGCTCCTTGGGGGGCACAATAGGGAAGTGTGTCTTCTCTCTGCTCAGAGAGCAGAGACTAGCGTAGGACCCCCCACCACTGTGTCCAGCAGCTGCTGAAACACGATTGAAAATGTATCCAAAACGTCATAGGACACTTTTCTACGTTGGTGCAAAATGAAATATTTTGTATGTTTTTAAAATGTGATTTTTGTATATACTTGTATATGTATGCCAATTTGGTGCTTTTTGTACGAGAACTTTTGTATGATCACGCCTGGTCATTGTGTGACTGGTGAGTGTCACAAAGCGGGAAGGAAGCCAAGACAATAGAGATGCCCACTTCCTTTCCTTGGTGGGAGGGCTGGGTCTCGTTCAGAGGCCTGGAGAGGGGCAATGTACTGTATTTCAGCGCCTACCTCCAAACATGGGAATAGGACTGAATCTGTGTTATATGTTGTTTTAATAAATGCACAAGGGGCTGAGCATTGGGGCACACCCCCTTTGACCCCAGCACTCTGGAGGCAGAGGCAGTTGGATCTCTATGAGTTCGAGGCCAGCCTGGTCTACATGGAGAGTTCCAGACCAGCCAGGGCTACACAGAGAGACTCTGTCTCAAAAATAAAAATGAAAAAGAATAAAAAATAAACTCACAGCACTCTTTTCCTGTAACTACGAAAGAAGTGTGATTTCATTCAGCCTGAATGTGTGTGAGTGTATGAGTGTGTGTTAGTGTGAATGTATGTGTGTGTATGTGAGAGAGTGTATGAGTATGTATGTGTATGTGTGAGTGTGTGTGTGTGTGTGTGTGTGTGTGTGTGTTGCTAGCAGTGAAACTGAGGGTCAAGAAAGCATTAGATGAAAGCTCTACCCTGATCTAAAGGACGTCCCAGTATCAGTCAACCTTTAGTCCCAGCTCTTGAGAGGTAGAGACAGGCTGATCTCTGTCTACAGAGACAGCCAGTCAATAAGCAGAAAGCCTGATAGATGGCTAGCCAAGGCTAGGCTTACATAGCCCACACTTCCCCACACTTCCCAGCGTGAGCCCCATGTATGCTGCCACAAGCCTCACAAAACAGGTTCTCTTTCTCCCAAAGACCTGCCTGCCCCTGGCTGTCCAGGGGTTTTATCCAGAGGTCCCAGCCCAAGGCAGATAGCAAAGAAGGATGGAACCGAGGCAGGAGAGGAGCGAGCAAATGTGTGCACATGTTCTGGAACTGAGCTGGCCACTGCTTCAGCGGTCCAACCTGGCTCAGTGGTGTGAGGTGTTTCTAGTGAGTGGGGAAAGACACAGCTTGACTGAAATAGTTCTGGGGAGGGGGGAGAAGCAGGAGCATATCTGCCGGCTTCTCTCTATCTCCCACTTCTCAGAGTCCCAGCTGCCTCCTTGAGCATTTGTGTGTGTGTGTGGGGGGGGGGTCCTTGCTCCCTGGAGTCTTTCCCTGAGCAGTGAGAGGGCTCTCCCTTGTAGTTATCCTTGGTGATGCTCCCATGCAGTGAGAGGGCTCTCCCTTGGTTATCCTTGGTGATGCTCCCATGCAGTGAGAGGGCTCTCCCTTGTAGTTATCCTTGGTGATGCTCCCATGCAGTGAGAGGGGCTCTCCCTTGGTTATCCTTGGTGATGCTCCCATTTAGTTTGGAGGTGGGAAGAAGAGCCAGAGTTTCATGGAAACTCTGGAGCTGATCTGGAACTGCTGCTGTCTATGGGCAACAGACTGAAGGAAGGTCACAGTGGAGCGCAGACTTCATCATGGAAGGCTAAGACAACCACTAGTTCCTGGGATGAGGCTAGGGTATGAGGCACAGCAGTGTCAGGCTCTCAAAGGGGCAAAAGGCGAGGCCCAGGGCAGGAAGGAGAGGCAATGAACCAATACACTTTGTGTAATCTCAGAGAGCAGCGGAGAGTCAGCTCACCTACAGGCAAGCAGAACACAGAAGCAACACAAACACCGGAGGCAGCCTACCCGAAAGAAAGCTGGTGAGCGCGAGAGCCGGACGTAGTAGCTCATGCCTTGAATCCCAGCACCTGGAGGTAGAGGCAGGCTGATCTCTGTAAATTCAAGGCCAGCTTGATTCCCAGTTCAAGGAAAGCCAGACTAAGTAGGCAGACTCTGTCTCAAAATAAAATAAAAAAGTTAAAAAGCTATGAGCTGGTAAAGCTGGCTTGGTGGGACACACCTGTAATCCCCTCATTTCTGAGATGGAGGCAGGAAGAGCTCATGGTGAAGGCCACCTTCAGCTACACAGCAAGTCCGAGGACAGTTTGAGACCCTGTCTTATAAAACAAAAGCTGACGAAGTTGGATGGAGTGTACACCTGTCACTCAGCCCCCAGGAGGCTTTGCCACAGGATGAGCATGAGTCTGAGACCATGCAGGATTCATGGTAAGTATCAGGCCAGATAGGGATGCATGGCAAGATGAGGCTTTGATGTAACAAGGCTAGGGAAGGTAGCTCGTTTAATGGAGTGTCTGTGTAAGACTCATGAGGTCGGAAGTTTGACAGAGTGAGGTGACAAAGCCTATAATCCCAGCACTTTTGGGCTAGGAGCAGGGGGATCAGGAGTTCAAGGCCAGTCTGGACTACAGAATCAATTTGTTTTCCTATGTATGTATGTATGTATGTATGTATGTATGTATGTATGTATGTATGTGGCTAGCTTAGAGTTTTACTGCTGTGAACAGACACCATGACCAAAGCAACTCTTATAAGGACAACATTTAATTGGGGCTGGCTTATAGATCAAGGTAGGAACACGGCAGCATCTAGGCAGGCTTGACGCAGGAGGAGCTGAGAGTTCTATATCTTCATCTGAAAGCTACTAGCAGAATACTGACTTCCAGGCAGCTAGGACAAGAGTCTTTTTTTTAAGATTTCTTTTTTTTAATTTTATGTGTATGAGTACACTGTAGCTGTGCAGATGGCCGTGAGCTATCATGTGTGTAGCTGCTGGGAATTGAACTCAGAACCGTTGCTGGTCCCGCTCTCTCTGGCCTCGCTTGCTGCTCCACTCGCTGCTCCGGTGTAATTCACTGTAGCTGCCTTCAGACGCACCAGAAGAGGGCATCTGATCTCACTACAGGTGGTTGTGAGCCACCATGTGGTTGCTGGGATCCGAACTCAGGACCTTCGGAAGAGCAGTTAGTGTTCTTACCCACTGAGCCAGCTCCGTCTGCTGAACCGTCCTTAGAGTCTAATTCTCAAGTATTCTCCCACAGGAGATTTTCAAGGCTTTAGAAGCCGGAAAGAAAGAAGCCGGGCATAGTAACCTTGGATTCCAGCACTTGGGAGATTGAGGCAGGAGGATTGAGAAGAGTTCAAGTTAGCCTGCAATGTATAGGGAGAGTATGTCTCAAGAGTGGTTAATTTAGGGCCCTGAGAGATGGCTCAGCACTTAAGAACACTGACTGCTCTTCCAGAGGTCCCAAGTTCAATTCCCAGCAACCACATCGTGGCTCACAACCATCTGTCATGGGATGTGACTCCCTCTTCTGGAGTGTCTGAAGACAGCTACAGCGCACTCATGTGAATAAGATAAATAAAATCTTTTTTGTTGTTTTTGTTTTTGTTTTTGTTTTTTTTGAGACAGGGTTTCTCTGTGTAGCCTTTGCTGTCCTGGAACTCACTCTGTAGACCAGGCTGGCCTGGAACTCAGAGATCCACCTGCCTCTGCCTCCCAAGTGCTGGGATTAAAGGCATGCGTCACCACCGCCCGGCAGGACAAGGGTCTTAAAGCCCATGTCCACAGTGAGACACCTATTCCAACAAGGCCACACCTCCTAATAGTGCCACGCCCTGAGGCTAGGCATAGTCAACCACCACATTCCCTGGTCCCCATAGGTTTGTTCAAACACATGAGTCTATGGGGACATACCTAAACATAGCATAATGAAAAATACATACTTCTTAAGTGCCCATAGTCTATAGCAGTCTCAACAATGTTAAAAGTTTGAGGTCTCTTCTGAGAGCCATCCAATCACTTAACTGTAATCCCCAAAGCAAGACAGGAAACCAGCTGGGCAAACTCCAAATTCTGCATCTCCATGTCTGATGTCAAAGCGGTCTTCAGATCTCCAACTCCCTTTTGATCTTTGTTGACTCCATAAAACTTCTTTCTCCTGGGCTGGTTCCACTCCCTGTTAGCAGCTTTCCTCAACAGATAGTCCATGGCTCTGGCATCTCCAACATCGTGGAGTCTCCAAGGCAACTTCTACATTACAGCTTTTTGTTCCAATTTCTGGGATCCACACATGATCTTCTGGGCTCTTCCAAAGGGTTTGGGTCACATCTCCAGCTCTACCCTCTGTAGCACTCTAGGCTCTGGTTGACTCCACTCCACTGCTGCTGCTGTTCCTGGTGATCATCCCATGGTACTGGCATCTCCATTACACTGGGGTTTTCCACTGCAACTAGGCTTTACCAATAGCCTCTCATGGACTCTCTTCATGGTGCCAACCCTCAACATTTTTTTTTTCTGAGACAGGGTTTCTCTGTATAGTCCTGGCTGTCCTGGAACTCACTCTGTACACCAGGCTGGCCTTGAACTCAGAAATCTGCCTGCCTCTGCCTCCCAAAAGCTGGGATTAAAGGCGCACGCCACCACTGCCAAGTCAACCCTCAACTTCTTTACATGACCCTTTCAGTCCTGGGCAGTTAACTGAAACTGAGGCTGCACCTTCACCAGTGGCCTTCCATGGCCTCTCACAGTGCCAAGCCTCAGCCGCTCTCCACAACCCCTTCATATCTTCAAAACCAGTACCACCTAGGTGACTCTTACACATTACCAAGTACAGTTGCTGCAGGAGGTACAACCTTGGCTATCTCTAGAACAAAGCTTCTTTGTGCTCTCAGAAAACACGTCCCAGAAGATTTCACCTCAGTGATGCTGGTCTCTTCCTCTTCTTCTTCTTCCTCTTCTTCTTCTTCTTCTTCTTCTTCTTCTTCTTCTTCTTCTTCTTCTTCTTCTTCTTCTTCT
>JADRCD010211660.1:0-41147 GCA_019843815.1 Montemys delectorum | reverse complement strand
TATATATATATATATTCATGCAAATAATGTGTACCCACATTTACTTCTCCCAGCACTGTATCAGCTAGTGAGTATGTGTCAGCTAATGAGTGTGTATCAGTAAAGTGAGCATGCCACCTGAGCTGAGCTAGGAACTGGAAGGTACTGCAGTGTGCACGAGGCTGGGCTCTTTGGGGCTCTGCCTCTCTTTTTGAGGAATAAATGGCATCGTCTCCTAATGTAGCTTCTGTAGTGCATCAATTTAAATTTTTAAAGTAAAAACATTTAATCATAAACACTAATCTAATTGTATATGAATGATAGCATCTAATAAAGTAATTGCAACATCTTAATTGAGTGGGTACCACAACTTGGTATGTGTGATCCTGTTGGAAATTTCTTTAGCATGGAATTTCAAGATTGCTAACATGAAAGGAAAGGTGCCTTCCTTGAGCTTGTGTGAAGAAGTCCTTCATACTAAGAAACTTGAGTGTACTGGGGAACAAGAAGGGGTGAGTGTGTGAAGAGGACACCTCGGGCCTCTCCATCCTTGTGTCACCCCGAGACGTGACCCACAGCAGGTGTGAGGTCCTTGTAATGGAGGTGTGGTGCAAGTGAGCCGCAGCCCCTGACTAAAGTCCTGATGGTTGAAAACTGATGTTCAATTTCATTTCATTTCATTTCTTTTCTTTTCTTTTTTCTTTTCTTTTTTTTTTTTTTTTGAAACTTACTTTTCTTAGAATGTACAAGTACATTTTGAAGCCGTGATTTTCTACCCAGAGATTTCAAACTAGTTTAATTTGTTTTCTTCCTTTAAAATGAAAATATATAATTTTGAGATATTCTGCTCTTTTCTTGTACAGTGAAATGAAAGAGTCTAGGAGTCATCTCCTAAAGAAGCCTGGTATTTGTAGTCTGGAAATCAATGCATTAATTAACATGCAGCTTTATTCCTTCTTCAGTTGATTCAAAGATGTAGTAGAAAGACAAAACTTAACTCCAGGGCTGGGGAATGCAGTACAGTGATAATGCCGTCCTTAACATGTGGAGAACGTGGGTTCTATTACCAGGGCTTTACAGCATCTCTCATTTTCCTCGTGGGTGGCCTTTAATGCCTGATGGGAGGGGTTTTTTCTTTCCTTTCATACACTATAACAAGAAAGCAGTTCCTCAGTGGAAGACAGCTGGCTGTGCCCTAAATTCCAATTCCATGTACTTGGAGATAGCCTCAGATCTCATGGGTCACGGCCTCAGTTTATCTCCAACATTGCCTGCTCCTGCTCCCACAGATGCCAGCCACAGCTGTTTCTAACCCATGTTTCTGACTGGGTGCTGTAAAGTAGGGTCCCACAACTCTCTTCTCAGGGTCAGTTAATTTGCTCAAGTGGCTCACAGAACTCAGGACAGTTTATTATAGAGGGTATTACAAAGGATGTGGATGAAAATATACACAAGGCGAGTTCTGGGGAAAGAGCAGAGAGACCTCTAGGAACCCCATGCCCAGCTCTCAGAGCTGGATCCTTCCTTCTGCGACTGTAAAGAGACTTTATTACACCAAGGCTAACAAGATGGGTGGTGAGACCCCATAAGGCCTGCCTGTGCAACATTCCTTCTCTAGATGTATACCAAGACTTCTTCTGAAGTCAGACAAGGAAGGCCAGAAAAAAGGATGGAAAATTGAGTGTTTCCATGAGCAGCCACAGAATGATATGTTTTAGTTTCTGTCACTTGCCCTCAGTAGGTAGATTCTAAGTGAGAGACCTTAATACAATAACTAAAATGCATACACCATAATTGCACAATTGGTACAATAGTTTAGGGGGATTTGTTAGGAGAGAACTCTGAATTCTTTCCTGTGATATTTTTTATATCATACTTTTCTTATCTATTTTCCTGTTGGTAAACATCTAAGTTGTAATAGACATCTTTTATACCCATATTTTTAATTATTTATACAACATAGAATAAATTAAAAATGATCATTTTATATTTTAGTGGATATATTGGGACTCTAAAATGTTGTTAATATTGTGACTTTTATAGGAAATAAACCTAGTTTCAAACTTAGAAAAGTGTTAGCAAGGAGACATGATTAGTGTCTACTATTTTTTTCTAATAAAAGGTTTCTAGCCACAGAAACATCTTTAAATGACAAATTTGAAATGTTTTATTCTTACAGTGATGGAATGGGGGGAAGATATTAAAGCAATCGCTAAAGATGAAGCACTGATGTTGGTGAACCACCAGGCAACTGGAGATGTGTGTACATTGATGATGTGCCTACAGGACAAAGGACCGGTAAGCCTCTGCAGCGCCTCAGGTGGACACCCTGCAGGGATGGACTGTCAGCACATGTCATATAGTTCTTGATCACCCCTGGAAGGGAATTTAGAGACTTTAAAAGATAAATTACTAAATATCGAATGTCCAGTGTTGATAAGCCAGTATTTGAACTGGTGATTTTATATCATTATATTGATAATTAAAAATAATAAATAGTTTAAAATGTTTGTGTTCATCATTCAAGAAATTATTACCCAAAAAGATAAGGAAGTTATATTCCTGGAAAACTAAATTAATAGTTTACAAATTATTGGAGTTTGTATTTGAACCTATAGTAAGTAAACAAAACAGTAGATGTTTATTGATTGCTTAATAGTCATGAGTGACTGTAAGAACTAAAGTCTTACTGGGCGGGGTGGCGCACACCTTCAGTCCCAGCACAAGGTGGGCAGAAGCAGGTGGATCTCTGTGAGTTTGAAGCTAGCTTAGTCTACAGAGTGAGTTTCAGGACAGCCAGGGCTACACAGAGAGATCCTATCTCAAACAAACAAAACAACAATAATAAAGAAGTAATGACTCCATCTCTCCCTCTCCCTCTCCCTCTCCCTCTCCCTCTCCCTCTCCCCCCCCCCCCCCTCCAAAGGGTAGCTGTTGTTATCAGGTGAGAGATGAGATCAGAGCAGTAGGTAAACTCAAAATGAAAAGCCTGTATGTGAGGGTGAGCTCACCATGGGCCTGGTGGACAATGAACTTTGAGAAGAGAGAACACGTACACTTGGCCTTTAAGACTAGGTAGGATTTAGTTAGGCTGCCTCTAGACCTGAGGTAAGAATCAATGTAAAGTTTTTATTAGGTTTAAGGAATTTCGAATTACCAGGTAAAGTCAGAAAATGAGGTAAAATTAAAAGAAACTATTTTTAGTTATTGCATGATCTGTTTTTCCTCTGAAAAGCCGTGGTATAATCTTGCTGGAATGTGAAATAAATTTAATCCTTTCTTAAAATCAGAATCTCAAATCGTTAAAAGAAAAATAACTACTGTGTAGATGCGTTTGCTGTTACAATAAAACATACTGTTTTCCCTTAAATTCATAGTGTTAAAATTGTGTGGGTAGTTAAAAAAAACAAATCCTATTTGGCTTTCTGTAAAAGCAAGTAACCAATTAGCCAACATTCTTTGGTCTCACTAATAGTGGTAATTATACTTATGACAGTTATTGAAAGAATACAATGTGCTTAAAGAATGATGCACATGATCACTATAAAATATGCTTGTGTTCCAGTGCTAGTTTGTTGAGGATGATAAGGTGTTGGGGATTGAACTCTGGTCCTCTATAGGAACAGCAAGTGCTCTTAACCACTGAGCCATCTCTCCAGCCCTTCCTGAGTAATTCTGTATAATTCTCTGATATCATCAAATATTTGAAATCTAGGCACATTTTAAAACTAATTTTATAAGAGATAAATTAAAAACTATAAGGTAGGAGAATTGTAATTTCTTCTTTCTTTATAAGCATGAGTCAGTGTTCGGTTATACTGACCAGTAGGAATATCTTCTGGACTGATTACTTACTCCATAGTCAGTCAAAGGGAAAAGACTCTTGTCAAATTGTATACCAGTTGTAAAAGATCTCTTTGGGCTGATGTGATGTTTCACTGAGTAAAGACATTTGCTACCAAACCCAATGACTTGAGCTGAGTTCAATCCCCAGAACCACACATGAAAAAATAGAACTGACTTCTAAGAATTGTACTTTCACACACACACACACACACACACACACACACACACACACACACACACGGGGAAAGGGCGGAGAGAATGAGAGAATATGGTGTGTGGCCAGCAAAGCCCTGGGATCCTCTGATCTGTACCTCCCTGTGCTGGGATTACAAGGAGCCTCCACACGTGGCTTTTACTTGAGTGCTGAGAATCAGACTCAAGTCCTCATTGCACGGTGTCTTAGTCACTGTTCTGTTGCTGCGAAGAGACACCATGACCAAGGCAACTTGTACAAAAGAAAGCATTTAATTGGGGCTGGCTTACATTTCAGAGGTTTAGTCCATTATCATGGTGGGAATCATGGCGGCCTGCCGGCAGGCACTGGAGCAGTAGCTGAGAGGGACATCCTGAACCATAAGCAGAGAAAGCAAACCTGGGCCCTGCATGAGCTTTTGGAACCTCAAAACACAGGCCCGGTGGCACACTTCCTTCAACAAGGCCACACCTCCTAATCCTTCTAATCCGTTTTGTAATGGAATCACTTTCTGGTGACTAAGCATTCAGATATAAGAGCCTGTGGGGCAGAGGCCATTCTTATTCAAACTACCACTGGTTTTGTGTGTCAGCTTGACCCAAGCTAGAGTCTTCAGAGGGAAAGGAGCTTCAGTTGAGGAAATGCCTCCATGAGATCCAGCTGTAAGGCATTTTCTCAGTTAGTGATCATGTGGGGACCATTGTGGGTGGTGCCATCCGTGGGCTGGTGGTCCTGGGTTCTATAAGAAAGCAGGCTGAACATGGCAGTAAGCAGCACCGCTCCATAGCTTCTGTATCCACTCTCGCCTCCAGGATCCTGCCCTGTTTGAGTTCCTGTCCTGATCTTCCTTCAATAATGAAAAGCAATATAGAAGTGTAAGCCAAAGGAACCCTTTCCTCGCTGATTTGCTTTAGGTCATGGTGTTTCCTGATGGCGATAGAAACCCTGACTGAAACATACGGCAAGTGAGCCGTCTCCTCGGTCTTTATACCTTTTAATTCTTTTTTTTTTTTAAAGATTTATTTTATTTAGTTTATGTGTATGAGTACACTGTAGCTGTACAGATGGCCATGTGTGTGGCTGCTGGGAATTGAACTCAGGACCTCTGCCGGCCCTGCTCGCTCCGGCCTAATTCACTGTAGCTGTCTTCAGACGCACCAGAAGAGGGCATCAGATCTCTTTACGGGTGGTTGTGAGCCACCATGTGGTTGCTGGGATCCGAACTCAGGACCTTTGGAAGAGCAGTCGGTGCTCTTACCCGCTGAGCCATCTCACCAGCCATACTTTTTAATTCTTTAAGCAATCCAGTCTACTAAAGATGATGGTTGTTTCCCTGAAAAATTAAGGCAGGAGCTGTGTTCTTTGGGCTTTCACATTGCCTTTGTAAAGCAGATGTGAGTGTCAGCATCCAGTTTTTTCTTTATATGTAAGTTCACATAACTTAATATTTAGAGTTATTTATTTATATCTGTCATTTTCTTAGAGGGCAAGAGTAGAGTACGTTACACTCTTAGTTGCGACTGTAGCTTTCGCTTTATTTAAGGTTTAATGCAAGAAATGGTTATTTCCTCAGCAGAAAAGATCACTTAAGCAGTTCATTAATTAGATACTATTTATGTTTAATTTAAAATGTTAAATTTGCTGCAAAGTCTTTTCAATATGAGAATTAACTTGTCAGCAATGGATAATGGGGGTTTTTTTTGTGATTAAAGACTAAGAGATCTTAAATATAATACTAGCAGAGAGTATGCACTTGAAGAAACTAACAAATTGTGTTAATAACGGAATGTGTCATTGTAAATAAATATTTTTATAAATATTTTTAATGATTTTGTTTTATTAGTCCAGTATAATTTTATAAGTTATAAGAATTACCAGAGCTGGGCAGTGGTGGCGCTCACACGCCTTTGACCCCAGCACTGGGGAGGCAGAGGCAGGCGGATTTCTGAGTTGGAGGACAGCCAGGGCTACACAGAGAAACCCTGTCTTGAAAAATAAGAAAAAGAAAAGAAAAGAAAAAAGAAAAAAAGAATTACCAGAGACCCCCTTTAGATAGAGGGAGAGTATTTGAAGTCTGCAAAAATAAATTCCTTCCTAGGAGAGACATAAGTAACATTTACAGCGCCCCCCCCCCCTTAAGGTCTCAATAACAAACAGAGGCGTGGTTCCACAAAAGTTCATTCTGGGGAGCAATGAGTTTTTGGGGCATCCGTGTAGAACATAAGTGGGGGTTATAAAAAGGGTTGTGGCTGCTTCCCACATAAGGCACTTACTTCTAAAAAGCCTCTGTCCAGTAGAGATGCGGCCTCCCTGGGAGCCACATGGACAGGAAGCCCCCCCCCCCCCCCAATCTTCCTGGCCTGTGTACTCTTGCTCCTTCTCGTGGCCACTCGCAACGCAACTCAGGAAGTAATCCTTGAGTCCAAACTTAATAAGCTAATTCAGCTTCATTTTTTCTGTATACTTATGGACTTAGGTTCTTAGGGTTCGTCATTTTTCATGTAAAGCTTATTAGTAACTGCTGAATTTGTAGAAACTATTAGATTAAAATATTTACAACACTAAATGGACTTAGCTCTGACTAATTCAAAATTTGTTTAGATGAGTTGGGCATGGTGGCTTGTTCCTTTAATTCCTCAGCACTGAGAAGGCAGTAACAGGCTTATCTCTGAGTTGGAGGCCAGCCTGACCTACAAAGTGAGTTCCAGGACAGCCAGGACTGTTACACAGAGAAACCCTGTCACAACCTGCCCCCCCCCCGCCATGGTGGGGGGGGGGAGGAAGTCTGGATAATTATGGGGAGTGGGCTAGAGTGTAGTGTAAAAGTATTTTTTATTCTGTTGTAATTGTCATCTCTGAGGCTTACTGCTTCAATCTGCTATCCTAGGGCTAATCATGGAAGCTTCTAGCCCCCATACAATCTTGTCTAGGCCTAGAATGTTTTTAGGCATAGAGACTTACTGCTGAATAAGCTCACCCTTTCTAGCTCTTTCTTAACTTTGGCTAGCTGGTTCAACTCAGCTGTTATGGCTCAAACTCCACTCCAAGCTGACGGATTCAATCTGGCTTTTCTCTCAGCTTCTGAATTGCTCTGCTTGGCCTTGTACTAACTTTGGTAATATGTTCTAATCTTCTGGCTCCTTCTCATGATTTGTCTTTACCAATGTCTAGCTTTGTCTCTCTCTGCAACATCTCTTTTTATAAAACTGCCACCTCCTTTCTCTCTGCACTGCTCCTTAAGTAGCTTCCCTTTCCTCTCCCCATGAGAATTGGACATTTGCTATTATGGTGGTTTGAATATGGTTGGCCCAGAAAGTGGCACTGTTAGGAGGTGTGGCCTTGTGTGTCACTGTGGGGGTGGGCTTTGAGACCCTCCTCCTAGCTGCCTGGAAGACAGCAGTCTTCTCCTGTTTGCCTTCAGAACAAGATGTAGAACTCTCAGCTCTTCCAGTACTATGTTTGCCTGGATGCTGCCATGTTTTCTGCCTTGATGATAATGGAGTGAACCTCTGTACCTGTAAGCCAGCCCCAATTAAATGTTGTCTTTTATAAGAGTTACCTTAGTCATGGTGTCTCTTCACAGCAGTAAAACCCAAACTAAGACACCTATTCTCTCAAATCATTCTTTTTTTTTAAATTTGATGTCTAACTTTTTTTTTTAATTTATTTATTATATGTAAGTACATTGTAGCTGTCTTCAGACACTCTAGAAGAGGACATCAGATCTTGTTTTGGATGGTTGTGAGCCACCATGTGGTTGCTGGGGTTTGAACTCAGGACCTTCAGAAGAGCAGTCGGTGTTCTTAACCACTGAGCCATCTCTCCAGCCCTCAAATCATTCTTTGATTCTTCACTTTGTCTGCCACTTAATTATACATCACTTTCAAACATGGCTGCTTCCTTCTGCAAACTAACTTTACTTTCAGTGTTTGAGCACTAAGGTGTGTAATAAAAGTGTGTTTATATTCTAGCCAGAGGGATTAAAGGTGGGTGTTCATGTTGAGCCACATGACAACTAGAAACAGCTTTTTTTCAGTAAATAACACAATCTTAGCGTTCATAGTGTGATCAAATGTCCTGCAACAATGTAGCAAGTTTCTTGTCTCAAACACTGAATTAACTATGTGTGCACTTAACTATTTCAGGTTGTTGCTCAGATGATGTGGCTGATGGATCATATTTTCAAGTATACAAACTTTGGAATTGTTTCTCTTATTCATGGAGACTTCTTTATAAGGCAGGTGAGTGGCGAACGTTGTTCTTTCAATGTTCAGACATTTAAAGTGATTGATTGTGTTGATTATTACTTTTTCAAGTGGTATGACAAACTAGTTGGGTAAGTAGAACCTGTCTTGGCTCTTCCTTTGAATCTTTGTTCTGTAAACATTCATTTCAATCTCACTTGAAATATATACGATCAAGCACCTGCCACACTCCTGCTCTTCAAATCATTAGCTGAATGGATTGGGCAAATTAAATATTCATTTTCACATGAGAACAATAGGTGGTCTCCCTCAAAAAGTTGTGGCAATCATGTGAAGTTAAACTCATAGAGCACTCAGGACAGTGCCTGACGCCTTCAGCATTTACCATGAGCACACTGTTACTGTCTAACCTGATGCCTTCAGCATTTACCATGAGCACACTGTTGCTGTCTAACTTCTATAGTCCTTGTTATGTGGTAAGAAAGTATCTTGGTTACCAGTAGAGAGATTATTAATAAGTAAATAAATAGAATTATAATAATAGGAAGTGATGAGGGAATTCATAGAAACACAAATAAGTACATCAGATTTCTGCAGATCCAGAAAATGTTGAGGAGAATAAATAATATTTGGTATATAGATCAAATGGCTGGAGATGAGTCGGGAAGGGATGTAAGCTCAGGGAATGGTCTCTCATGGGCAAGAGCGTGGTAACTGCTTCCCCAGTCAGCTCTTCCTGGCAGCATCCTCACATCCACGGAGCATCACACACTTCCTTCTTCCAAGCAGGGAAACACCGGATGCAAGCATGTCTGTGGGTGGCAGTGTCATGGTTACTTGATGTTCATGTAGTTAGCAACTTTAATCTTGATTGAATGGTCCTGTGCACAGAAGTTAATAAATACCTGATAGATCAAATGAATCTTGTTCTGAGGAACCACAGATTAAGACAGAAGGCAGAAGTAAGTACAAAGCACACAAGTAAGCAACAGAAAAATCAACAGCTATGGAGGAAGGGTCCAGTGGGAAAGCTAGCCAATCCTTTACATGGTGAAGTCTGAGGAAATGACTGACGTAGTGAGTGTAACCGATGATGTTGATGATAAGCATCAAGAAGAAGTTAAATTCTCAGTGTGCTCTGAAATGTAAAAATGAAAAAGTATGTACTCATGTCTTTTCATTTAATGGCATTCAAGGTTTTGAATCCATACAGGCTATTTCAAAGTAACTGAAAATTAATTTCTAAAAGAGCAATATTTTCCCCTAAGAGACTAGGAGATTATATAACATGGGAATGGATGGTCTAGAAAAGACGTTAATTTAGTCAAATGTGTTGATGATGCACAACTGTGTTCCTAGCACTTTAGATAGAAGTGGGAGGATGGGAATTCAAAGTCATTCTACAGAGCAAATTCAAGGTCAGCCTGGGGCGTGTGAGACTCTCTCAAAAGAAAGGACAAGGTGGTTTTTGGTTTTTTTCTTTTGTTTGTTTATTTTTCAAGACAGGGTTTCTCTGTATAATAGCCCAGGCTAGCCTCACTTAGAGATCTGCTTGCCTCTGCCTCCTAAGTGCTGGGATTAAAGGTATGGGTCATCACACCTTACTAAATTGTACTTTTTAATCATAATCTTAATAAGTTAGTTTTAACAGTTTTTTTTTTTTAGTTTACGATACATTTAATCTGAAGACTGGAAGCACATTTACTTTAAGGAGCTTTGTGACTCCTGACTGGCCTGCACTGACAGGAAGGGACCTTTGGTGCTGACTGAGGTTGGGTTCCACCAGCTTTCTCTGGCTTTGTTTTCAGCCTCCATGTCATCCTTTCTCACAAATAAGATCCAGTCCATGCCCTTGTCCCATCGACTTCCAGGGATTTCCCTGCATGCATCTGTTCTTCATGCAAACACGCAGCTGAGCATCGTCAGGCCTCTGTTGGCTATTACAGTATTTCCCTGACTTACCCCAATGGCCTTTTTTTTTTCCTCATCACAGAAATCAGTAAAACTTGGCTGCTATTTAGATAAGAGTTGGGCTTACTTATGATATGAGTAATCTATGGCATTCCCAGCACCTTTGCTTTTAAGGCTTAGCCTGTGGTAGCTGGAGCGAGTTGAGTTCATACCCTTGACGCTCTTACAGAGGACCTGGGGTTGGCTCCCTGAACTTAAATCAGACTGCTCTCAACCACTTATGGTTCTAGTTGTGGGAGATCCAACACCCTTTGCCTCCCTGAGCATTTGTAGGCAAGTGGTGTACATAAAAACAAAACAAAACAAAACAAAAACAAAACAAAAACCAGTACAACTCGCACCATGCCTGAGGCCCTTTCTGTCTGGTCTCCTCTGCTTTTTGTCACCTACCATGTCATCTCCTCCACATTGACCAAGGCACTGCTCTTGTTTGTTTGTTTGTTTGTTTGTAAGGCATAGTCTTACTGTGCAATTGTGGTTTGAAACTTGTTAGGTAAACCAAGCTAGTCTTGAACTCATAGAGATCCACCTATCTCTGCCTACTAGATGTGTGCTCTCACTCCAGGCCCCAGCACGTGAAGCATCTTCCCACTGTGCTGTATCTTTTTTGACTCTTGTCAGTTGGAGTGCTGTGCCTTTCATCTCTGTGTGGTATTCCCTCGTGTTATCTAGAAGGTCTTGGCTCAGCCGTCACCTCGAAGCATCGCTTGCCTTGCTCCCCTGATCCTTTTCATCCCTCCTATATTTTTCTTCCTAAAACCTATCACCCGTGGAGTTTATCCTCCACATTCAGCACTTCTCCATGTAGTCTCCTGTTTACTCCCGTTTCTGGCGTTGGAACTGTAATTTGCCACACTATGTGGCCACCAAACTGCTGAGTTGCTTTTCCTCCAGGAAGAAGTTCCTTTGTATAAGTTTGAATAGCTCCTCCCCCTTTACCACTCCACTCAGACAGAGAAATAACTTGGGCAAACACTGTTGTATCCTATAATTACATCACAGTTTTGAAGCGGTTGTTTCTATTTGATCGTGGGGTATCTTAATCTCCAGCTGTCCTTACTGTGTGTGTATGCCTTCCAGGGACGAGCCTATCGTGACCAACAGCTGCTGGTTCTCAAGAAGCACCTTGAACATAATTACAGGAGCAGAGATCGAAAATGGATTGTTTTGTTTCCTGAAGGGGGCTTCCTCAGGAAGAGGAGAGAAACAAGCCAGGCATTTGCCAAGAAAAATAACTTGCCATTTCTTACACATGTCACTTTGCCAAGGTTTGGGGCAACAAACATTATTCTGAAGGCACTTGTAGCCCGGCAGGAAAATGGAAGCCCGGCAGGAGGAGACGCTAGAGGCTTTGGTAGGATGCCTTAGCATTGCTTGTCTTGTTTGAACTTAAATGTTTTCTAGACTTCTAATTCTTTTTTGTTTGTTTTGTGTTGGTTTTGGTTTTGTTTGTTTAGTTTTTTGGGGGTTTTGAGACAGGATCTCTTTATGTAGTCTTGGGCTGTCCTGGTCCCAAACTCAAACAGATGTGCCTGCCTCTGCCTTCTGAGTGCTGAGATTAAAGTTTTACACCACCAAGCCTGGCTCAATTCTTTTAAAATACCTTTCGACAATTAGAATTGGCAGTTGGGGAGAGGATGAAGTTTTAATCTCTTCAGATTTCTCTTTAAAGTAGTCAATATTCACAATAACGCACTAAAATTATTGCAAGTGTGTAGTCAAAGGCGTCTTCCCTGCCTGCTTGTTCTTACTTAGGATGGTTTCTGCCACTAATGGTGCACGTTACTGCAGAGGGCTTTCTTTGCTTTTAATAGACAACAAAGTTAATGTAATTTGGCAGTATTTATTAAGACCCTTAACATATTAATAAATGACTCAGTCATCCTACTACAAATAATTATTAAATGGAAAACAATCTACACCAGGCACAGTGGCTCATGCCAGTAAATCTAGTCTGTGAGTCTGAGGAGGAGGAGGAGGAAGAGGAGTAGGGGCGGAAGGGAGACAGTTATCTTTGAGTTCAAGGCCAGTCTGGAATATGTAGTAAGTTCTAGGTCATAATGGGCTACAAAATGAGGCTTTGTGCTGAAAATAATCATAATCTGCACATAGGTAGTGAAACTTGTCACGGGTTTAGTTATAATAAACCAGTCAGAGGCAGAACGGGTAAGTGATTCCCATCCATCCGTATAACACGGCCACACACATGATGCATATGGAGAGTTTGGATTGCCTGGCCAAATACATATGCTATGTTGTGGGTGTCTGGGGGAGGGACAACATATAGGGCTTGTGGAAACAATGTGAGATCCAGACTAAACCATCAGACAGCAGAAAACAAGTGACAGGAAGATGCCAGCAGCTGGCAGAGATTGCCCCATGAGCCGTAACATTGTGGCTCATTTTCCAGAGTTTTAAAATAATGAGCACATGCTGTTTTAATAGGCAAGAAAGTACAAGCAGCACTCAGTGATGCGACTCCTAAGGAACAGGCGAGTCTCAAAAGCTGTTTCTGCAGGAGCAGGAGCAGGAGCAGGAGCAGACTCCCTGAGGCTGCCTCTGCTACAGAAGCTTTCTGATGAACCGCTCAAGGGCATTCCTGAGGCTTATTTCTTTGATAGTGGTTTAAAATTCTTTTAGTATTATTTAAATAAATGTTGAAACGGTTGGCTCTCGGAAACATTTTCAGATTCTGTACAGAGCAGATGTAGAAATAATGCCCATGAAATTGCTCTGCATTTTTCCTTTCATTTGCTTCTTTCAAGTAGCTACTTGGCAGTCAGCTTCCCTAATCTTTTATCATCTATTAAAAGGCAAATTGAAAGAGTCTTTTAATAGAAAAGCAAAGTTCAGAACAGCTTCACTGCTGGAGAGACAGTGTGCAACGTCAGGCAGGCCAGAGCTGCAAGTAAAGGTCTTCCAAACAGGATTAACCCAACTAAAAAGACTGCTGTTTGTACAACCCGCCCAGGCAGCACCCAGTGGAGGTCTAGATCTCAAAGGACAATTGTGATTGATAACAGTTGCCTACTAATGAAGAAAGAGACTTCTTTCAGATAGCCACAAATTCTACTTATAAGAAAATTTATTATTTATCCTTAGTTAATACATTTAAATCTTCTGTTTTCTTCTGTCTTGATATTTTCCATTGTTTTCTATGGTTTTCATACTCACTAGTACTTATCCTCTGTAAACATAAACCCTACCTTTGTGGGTTTTTTTTTGTTTTTTGTTTTTTAAAAAAATATGGAACGCTTAATGAATTTGCATGTCCTTCTTGCTCAGGTGCCATGATCTCTGTATCGTTCCAATTTTAGTATATGTGCTACTGAAGTGAGCACTACCTTTGTGTTTCTAATGTGTGCTCTAGGCGCATATCAAAATGATATTCTGCCTGATTACCTTTAGAAGTGTCGGGATCTTCTGAGTGGTAACTTATCCTGAACTGAGCTTGGCTGGGCCTCTTACACTTCCTTTCATCATGAGAATTTCTAAGCATAGAGTTCAAAGAACTTCTGCTGCCTGTCCTCGAGCTGCCATCCACACTCTAAAATTCACCACATTTGCCTAACTTCTCCCTCTACCTTCTCCCTGTCCAGTGGTTCATGTTGTTTGATTGCCACATTAACACACTGAAAGCCAGTGTTTTCTGTCAGAATCCCCTCTCCATTCTTGCGCGGTTTTGTACTCATTGATGGAAACAAAACTGTAGACTAAACAGAACTTTACCATCTCCTCTCACGGTGGCGACTGATCGTTCCTTCTGAAGGGCAGGGTAGGAAAATTATATGTAATTCTTGCTAAAATTGGGGAAGCTTCCCCCCCCCCCAAATAAGAACAGTAAACAATAATAACGTATATCTAAATTTATTTTATTTCCATTTTTCTGAATTTGTTAATGTCCTTTAAGTAATTAATACTTAATGGTAAATCATGACTTTTGTTTACATTTATTGGTTTTGGTTTTGAATTCTGCTTTTCGTTTTTATACTGTTTGCTTTACTTTCTGGCCTTTCATAGGCTCTTTGGTGTAGACGTGATAATATATAATAAGGCCTTGCTAGTGAACGATTATACTGAGAATTTGAATGAGCTGTGTGTAGTAAATAGTAGTGTTCTACTGTTTGTTCTGAAGGAATCTGCTTTATAGTAAGATGCTTTCATTTGATGCTAAGAGTGCTGTTGAACAGCGGGAACAACATCCATTTTTTTTCTCAAAACAGAGGCACATTGGTCTGCTTGAGCTGCTTCAGTGAGTTCTGTACTGTAGGTACCGAAGCCTCACCAACTCAAGGTGCTTCTTCTTTACTTCCAGAATGCAAATCAAGAGGCCTCCAGTGGATAATAGATACAACCATAGCTTATCCCAAAGCTGAACCAATAGACATTCAGACCTGGATCCTGGGGTACAGGAAGCCGACAGTCACTCACGTCCATTACAGGTCAGTGCTGCAGAACTCTGTGTGTCTAACCGCTGCCCAGGACAGTAAGAGTTTTAATATGTAACTTAACCAGACAGTGGAAATATTGGTTCATGTTTATAGGAAATAAAAATCACTCTTATGCTGAATTATTAATGTAAAAATTAATTGAAGTAGTTATTGTCACTGATGATAAAGATTTCTAAAATCAATGTTACATGGCACTGTGATTACTCAGTTGCCTGACACTCTTAAGTAAAAGAGTAAACATCAAGGATAAATATGCTCACAAGTGTTAAATAGACATTAATAGAAATAAAAATTAATTAATTAATTATTATTATTACTTTTTTTTTTTTTTTTTGGTTTTTCGATTTTTCGAGACAGGGTTTCTCTGTGTAGCCCTGGCTGTCCTGGAACTCACTCTATAGACCAGGCCGGCCTCAAACTCAGAAATCTGCCTGCCTCTGCCTCCCAAGTGAAAATTTTTCAAAATAATTCATTATAATATTTCTGAATGCTTGTCTTGATAACTCAGTTATATTGCACCTATAAAGAATTTTTAATTTGTTTTTAAGATTGCGTGCGTGCGTGCGTGCGTGCATGCGTGCGTGCGTGCGTGTTGTGTTTCTGCTGTGCTCACTTGGCGCACGGGTGCTGGTAGAGAGGTCAGTGGTTATGAGCTGCCTGATCTAGGTGCTGAGAATAGAACCCAGGTCCTGCAAGAGTAGCAAGTGCTTTTAACCACTGAGTCAGCTACCTCTTCAGCCCTTACATTTAAAATTTTTAATCTTACTATGCTCATGTCTATTCTATAATATCAGCAAAAGCATTTACTGGATATGTTATGTTTGCTTCTAAAGATTTTTCTATTTATTTTTTTAAGGGAGCTTTATGTAAATGCGTGGAGATGTTTACCTGGCATTAATGATCTGAGCATAATTTGGCCACTTTCTAAGCTATTTAGCTTTCCTCTGCTTGTCTGAGACCTCAGTACAAATCAACAGACTTTGGGATTGAGGAGTCACACCTCAGAAAGAGCACAGTTGCCGTAAAGGCCCCCAGAACAAGAGGAACTGCTCAAGTGCTACACTCATTTCCAGCAGAGGCACATTTGCATGTGTTAATGTTGTTAATGTTACTGATCTGCACTCTTTAAATACAGATGGGAGAACTTGAAACTTAAAATTTACAACCAAAATGTTATAGTTTTTAGTTTTTGATGGGCGAGGAGTAACTACAATGTAGGCGAGTTGTATGTTGTGTGACTTAGGTTAGCAGATTAGGAAGCTCATGCATAAGGCGAAAGTATAAACCGTTCACCACTCTGATTCCATCTCACTAGTGTTTCCTTGGACTGTTTTGGGGTTTGTTGTTGTTGTTGTTCTTTTGTGGGTTTTTACTTTATTTTATTTTTTTAAGACAGGGTCTATCTACATAGACCTGGCTATCCTGGAACTCACTATGCAGATAAGGCTGACCTGAACTCATAGAGATCTACCATCTCTACCTCCTGAGTGCTTTTCTTTAAGGTAGTGAACATTTGCTATATACATAGGAAGAGGCTCTGTCAACCATAGCCTGACTCCTCCACTATTGTAGGGCAGTAAAACATTATTCAAGGATAAAGAAAGGTTGGTTTTAGTTTAGATTTTCATTCATTTGGTTGTGTTTTTAAATTTTAAACAGGGGTTGAATATTTCTGATTAGAATTAGTTTCAAAATACAACATTCAAAACTGTGTGTGCATGTGTGATATAAACTGATAGGGTTAGTTCCCTTCTCTTTTGTTATATAAAGAGATTACAAGAGAAACCAAACCCAGAAGGAAGGAAAGGTGTGTGGAATCTGTGTCCTGTGGGTCTGCCTCTCCCTCTGGAGTCTGAGATTAAATACATGAGCCACCACACCTTGACACATGTCTGCATTTTAATTGCAGAGTAAAATGTTCGCAAGAGTAAAAGCAAAAATAACCCCTATACTTAATATAAATAAATGTCTGCTTTATTCCAAAGTGGGACAATAGATTAGAAATGATGAGCCTTTTATTCAGAAGTGGCTTATATTTTAATTTTTTTAGATCTTGGAAAAAAACTGAAACTTTAAGCCTATTGGCGTGAGAGACACTGCTGGCTGTAGCGTTGCTGGAGATGGAGTGCAGAGCCTCAGGCCTCAGGCTGACACACCCTAACTGCAGGCATTGCTTTGCGTGTCTGATTTGATTAAAGCATTGGATTCTTTGGAGATAGCATTTGGGAGCTTGACCAAGAATTTAATTTCAGGGTTTTTTTCAGTTGTTTTTGGTTTTATTTTGTTTTTGTTTTGAGGGGGAACTAATTTAGAAAGAAATACTTAATACTTTAAGATAAATATGCGGATTGGGCGTGGTGGCTCACTCCTTTAATCCCAGTACTCAGGAAGCAGAGTGTCTACACAGCTAGTGACCTACAAGACCTAGTCTGCATTTCCTGTTCCAGATAGTTAGGGCTTCATGGAGAAACCCTGTCTATTAAATTAAATTAAACTAAACTAAATTAAATTAAATTTTAAAAGCTATTCAGCAAAAGCTTATGGATGTTAATATTTTGACTTACTTCCTTTAAGTCTTTTTTAGTTAACAAAACTAATAGCCAGTTCAAGCCAAAAAGATTGAAATTCAAAGATGATGGCTTTGGGCACTGGAGAGATGGCTTAGTGGCTAAGAGCACCGCTGCTCTTCTAGAAGAACCTGGTTCAATTCTCAGCACCTGCTTGGCAACTCACAACTGTCTAACTCCAGTTCCAGGGGGTCCAACACCCTCACACAGACACAACAATGTACAGAAAAAAATTAAAAAATTAAATGGAAAAAAATCATGTAGAAAAGATGATAGCTTTGATCTTACATATTGACGGTAAGATTGTAACCTTCTATGACTCTTAATAGAACCGCCTGACTCAGTAGTTCTGATGCAGGGTATATGTACACCTTATATTGGTATAAAGAATATTATTAATATATAATCTATATAATCTATATAAATCTTATATAGTTGTAAATCTATATAATCAGTGATTTTCAATTTTTTTCTTTATGAGAAAAATTTCTATTACTTAAAAACAGAACATTGTATTTAGTAATTTTTTTGCTAAATATAATATATACATATTTATGATTAATATATTATTTTCGTTTTCCCTTCTGCTTTTCTCTCCCTAAAACAAAACAAAACAAAACAAAACAAAGGCCATGCGTTCATTCTCATCACTGCCCACAACAGAGTATGGGAAAGAGTTTAGCTGGATTTGGTGACACACATGTTCAGTGCTCAGCTCTAGAGAGAGTGAAAGCAAGAGAACCACAAGTTCACTTTCAGCCATGGAGAAATGTCTAGGCAGTTTGACCTATGTGAGACTGTTTGAAGTGGGGGGGTGGGGAAGAGAGACATAGACAGACAGAAAAAGAAAGGAAGTGGGGGAGGAAAAGAGAGGAAAGAAAAACCTAACCACCAACAATGCTGTGTAGGCCAAACTGAGATCAATGAAAAGATTAAAATGTCCAAATAGTGTGACTCCGGGAACATTGACTATCAATGCATAAAGGATGAACTAATGGCTTTGGAGCCATTATTTACAATGTGGAAGCAATGTACTTGCTATCGTAGCTATAATGGGACACTGAGGAATCTGAAGACCGTGTAGAGGACTCTGTACAAGCACTATGTGTGCATGTAGAACACATGTACACACATTCAGGAAGATACTCATACACAAGTCTAACCAAAGAAGGTGGGGTAAAATCAGTACGTGGTCATAGCATCCAGTGTGAAGAGCAGTTTGTCAGTACTCTGTAAAACCTCCATGATCCAGTCTGTGGCCGTAGCGTCCAGTTTGAAGAGCAGTTTGTCAGTGCTCTAAAACCTCCATGATCCAGCTGCTTTACTTACAGTGTCTGACTCTAGAGAAATAGAAGGTATTAATTTTGGATTATTTTATATCTGATGCCCAGATAGCTGCACTAGTCTACCAACAGTAATCTCTACCACCAAACTGTGGCGTTCCCTAACAATACCCACATGTCCACCTTTCTTCCTGTTATCAATGGCAGGACCCGCCCTCCAGTTTTCAGATGAGTCTCAGAGATGCTGGGGAAAATCACTCAATAGTTAAAAAGACTTGCCCTTCAAGCTTTAGGACTAGACTTGAGATCCACAGTACATGGGTAAAAGCCAGGCAAAAGCCCATGTATAATTCCAGCATGTGGGAGAGGGAGGTGGGATCCCAGAGCAAGCCGGCTGGCCTGATTTACAATGTCATTGCTCTCTGGGTTCTGGAGAAAGACTCTGCCTTAGTGAATGAATTGGAGAGTGATCGAAGGAGACCATGACATCAAGCCACATAATGGGAACATGTGCACATACACACACACAAACATACACACACACATACACGTGTGGTGGAAACAAAAGAAGTCTTGGAGTCATTCTTGACTCCTCTCTTTCTTCCACACCTCACATCCATGTAGTCAGGGAGTCTGTTTCTAAATTCCAATATGTATGTTGGTCTGGCTATTTCTTTTCACTTTGACTGTAGCCACCATCACTAGTCTTCTGGATAACTATATGCAATGCTTATTGGCTTATCTGTTTTCACCTTTGTCCCTTGAGGTGATTTGAATGATGGGTAGGTACCTGCACCCCACTTGCTGAATTGCTTGAAAGGATTAAGAGGTTTGTCTTTGTTGGAGTGGATATGGCTCCACTGAAGGAGGTGTGTCACTGGTGGTGCAGGATGCCCAGAGTCCCACTCTCTGCCTGTATGGGGATCAGAATGTAAAGCTCTCAGCCACTGCTCCAGTGCCATGCCTGTCTGCTCTCCACCATGGTAATGGAATAACCCTCTGAGACTATAAGCAAGACTAAGTGCTTTGTTTTATGAGAGTTGCCTTGGCTCTGGTGTCCCTTAGCCCTGGGAGCACATGTTCTGAGCTGGACCACCTTCAGCCAGCCCAGGGTCTCTCTCATAAGGAGGGTAAGGTCATCTGTGAGCTAAGGTAGCATGTCACCCTCCAGAAAGGAAGTGTTCTTCCTCTAGTTTCAGTGAATGTAACTCAAAAAGGTGAGTTACCACGCAGTTGGAAAAAGAAAAGAGACACATAAGTCATTGATAGGCTCCACCCCAGAAAGTGTAGCCATGGACTAAGTGGAGACGAGGGCTCGCCATAAGATGGCTAGGTCCTTATTCTCAATGGAGTAATCTGAAATGAGTCCTCATATTTACAAACTACATGGAAGTGGTGGTGAAAGAGAGTTGAAAGAGCTTGTATCAGGAGCTGGGGTCAGCGGAGGGAAGGTATAGGGAGTGTTTTTGTTGTCTAACTACAATTGCTTTAACTTTTGAACATAACTAAGCTTATGTTACTAGACAAAACATTTTTAAAATTCTGAATCTTATTTTTCTAGACAGCACTCAATTGGTAGCTTTTCCATGTCCTTCGCCATGAGCAAACATTCAGTGCCTCATTTAAACTCATTTAAACAATGATTCTTCAAAGTAAAGTACTTACATATTTAGCTGGCTTGCTTTTCCAATCCCTCTGCTAGATAATTAGCTTCATAAAATCAGGAGGGACTGTTAATGTCAATCTCTCTCCGTGATTAGCCACGTATGGGAGACTACCCATATATGGGAGACTACCCACGTATGGGAGGGAGTATTGGAATGACTGAACTGAGGGTGAATCATGAAGTTTATCATCTCAAGTTTCGCAGTCTTGATGGCTTAAAAACTCAAATGTACTAACTCAAATGTGAGAGTCTATCTATAAGCTAAACATTATATCTTTTTTAAAGTATAATCTCATGGAGTACTCTTAGAATTTTATAGATTTGGGGAAATTTTTTATTTAAAAGTACATTCTAGGTTACAGATAATAAGAACTTTCATTGCTTAAAAACTGACAAGCCTGTTTATCATTTGGGTAGCTAGCTATTGGAATTGTAAAGGCTTATATCTGGTAGGTCTAAATTTATTTTCTTAACTTTCCCAAAAACTCCTCTTATTTTGCTTCGAGAGAACAGGTATTTATTTAGTACATTTGATCCCTTACTATATTAGAAGATTAGTCATTTTAATATTTTAATCCATGGAACCTAGTAAGCAGAGTAAAGAAGTAGACTGCTCTTGAGAGGGAGGATTTGGTCTGCCCTCCTGGCTGTGTTTTAGTTCAGAGAACGTCCAGGCAGCTCTGGGCAGATGGTGGGATAAAGTCTCGGTCTAAACGCTACCCTGCTCTCTCTGCCAATCCCCATTTAAAGTGGCAGATAATCCAGCAATCACATTGTTCTTTCAAGAATTAATTTGTTAAACCCAAACTTTAACCATTTAATTCAGTCTTATTTTTAATGTTAACATTCTCCTCATAAGAATATAGATTACTTAAGACCTTTAATTTTGGGGCTAGAGAGATGGCTCAGCAGTTAAGAACACTGACTGCTTTTCAAAAGGTCCTGAGTTCAAATCTCAGCAACCACATGGTGGCTCACAACCATAAGTAATGAGATCTGATGCCCTCTTCTGAAGTATCTGAAGACAGCTACAGTGTACTTACGTATAATAAACAAATAAATCTTTTTTAAAAAAAGGACCTTTAATCTTATGGCTCCTGCTAACACATCCTTGAGTTAATATGGCCTAGTTTTAAATTATCACAAATTAAATTAATCTTATATAATACAACACATACTGCAAATGTTAACTGATGTGATTCAACATCTTTTTTTATCTCTTTTCCAAAGAATATCTAATCAGAGATAATCACTGGGTCATATGGCCTTCATAGAACAGAGAACCCTGTGATTGATTTGTGCTGGGTCCTAAAGGGCAATGGGTAGAATTTGATAGGGAGAGATGGAAAGGGTAGGTGATAGACGTCTTGTGAACAAGCAGGGCTGTGAGTTAGAGCACACACAGCACCGTTAAGTAATCTACAAAAGAACACAAAGGGATGCTGTAAGAATAAAGTGGAAAGTTGGAAGAAGACATTGGTACACACAGGGCTGCCTCTCCACTCTCATGACTAGAACACAGCCAGGAGGGCAGACCAAATGCTCCCTCTCAAGAGCAGTCTACTTGTGTATTCTGCTTGTTAGGTTACCTTACCATGGGATGAAAATATTAAGTTACTTTTTGTTTTTGTTGCTGTGATAAAACATTCTGGCCAGAAGTATTCCAAGGAGGAAAGGGTCTGTTGTTTTGTTTCTCTTCAACTCTCATTTCCAGGTCATGTTCCATCATTGAGGGAAGTCAGGGCAGGAACTTGAGGCAAGACTGCTTGCTATTCCACACAGCATTACCTCCAACCAGAGGATAAACTTAGCAAGAAAGCTGCTTGCCGTCTGGCTCACTCTCTGGATCCATGCTCAGCTGGCTTCTTTATACATTCCAAGCCTACCTACCTGAGGGATGATGCCACCCACAGTGGGCAGCTTCTCCCCACAGCTTCAGTCATCTGTCCAAACAGTCCTTTACAGACACGCCCACAGGCTGGTCTGATCTAGGCAGTTCCTCAGTTGAGGTTCCCTCTTCCCAGGTGACTCTATGTTGTGTCAGGTTGACGGTGAAAACTAACCAGCATGTATACCTTAAAAGTTAGCCCAAATATTTATATCTCTAAGTAATGAAAAGCCCAGTTCAAACAATTATTTTCTAATAATCAGGGAATTGGCTCACATAACTGACACCATCCAAAACAGGGCAAGCTCTGTGGTGTGGTTAACCTACCAGCTCAGGCTGCCTGTGTGGTGTTGGTCTCCTCTATGAAGTATCAGTTTTCTCCTTCCAGCTTGGTGGCTGAGAAATCCAAGAGCTCATGCTTCCATGAAAAATAAAGACAAGTGACGAAGTAGACTTAATTTTTCCAAGAAGCTCTCTTAAGCTTCCCTTAAGCCATGATGTAACTCCCATTATCATCTCCTCATCCTGACTTGAGCCTATTGTACCTGAAAGAACAGTGTCTGAGGGCGACTGCTATAGCTTCATAACAGGGGGGTACTAGGGCTGTAATGGCTTAAGTGGTAGCGTGCTTGCAACTTTTGTTTTGAGTAGCTTTTTTTTTTTTTTTTTTTAATCTAGAGAATCCTAATATTTGGATGCTACCGTGCTGTAGAAGTGAAATTACTACTAATGCTGCAGAATCATGTCAAGAAGTATTGTTGCCGGGCGGTGGTGGCGCTCACACGCCTTTAATCCCAGTGCTTGGGAGGCAGAGGCAGGCGGATTTCTGAGTTCGAGGCCAGCCTGGTCTACAGAGTGAGTTTCAGGACAGCCAAGGCTACACAGAGAAACCCTGTCTCAAAAAAACAAAACCAAACAAACAAAAAAAGTATTATTATCAGAAAGCTAAACCTCAGAAATTTATAGCGCCTTTCACTTAAAAGTAAAACCTGATTTTTTTCAGTTTTAATTTTTAGTTTTAAGACATACCTTAGAAGCTGGGCAGTGGTGGTGCAGCATTTAATCCCAGCATTTGGGAGGGAGAGACAGGTGGATTTCTGAGTTCGAGGTCAGCCTGGTCTACAGAATGAGTTCCAGGATAGCCAGGGCTATACAGAGAAACCCTGTCTCAATAAACAAAACAAATGGGCTGGCAAGATGGCTCAGTGGGTAAGAGCACTAACTGTTCCCTGAGTTCAAATCCCAGCAACCACATGGTGGCTCACCACCACCCACAATGAGATCTGACACCCTCTTCTGGTGTGTCTGAAGTCAGCTACAGTGTACTTATGTATAATAATAAATCTTAAAAAAAAAACTGAACAAACAAAACAAAAACATAACAACAGCAACAGCAAAAAAAAAGACAGACCTTAGTACAAAGACATTTTAAGGCTATTTCCATTGGAAGAAAGAAAAGAAACAAATGGCTGACTCACCTGTGCCCATAACTGTGCTGACTAAGAATTGTAGCACTCACGCTGTTCTCCTTGGGATCTGCCACATTCACAGAGCTGTGGTGGGATTTGTCCTTGATCTGTGGCTCCCACTCTGCCATTTCTCCTTCAGGGATTCCTCTCAGTGCTGCAGCAAGTCTTACCTTCATGGCTGTGTAGAGGCTTAACCCCTCTTCTCATGTCTTCACAGTACTATAGAGGCTCAACCCCTCTCCATTTGTTAACTGAGAACTGTTCCCAGGTGAAAGAATGGCTGTGAAGAAAAGAGGTGTTCCTGTGCCTTTGAAGGCGAGCACCTGCCTTTAGTCACTCCCTAGTGCCAGTACTTACGCTTCATGTTTTATCCAGAAATAATCATTAGAAGCCACACTGCCATTATAAACAATAAATATGAAAGTCAGCCTCCACTCGTGGCTAAATCCTGAACTTTACGTACACTTTTCTCTGAAGTCCACTTCCCTGGCCTTTACTTTTACTTCATGGACTACAGTGATGGCAGGACACACACCATGATCACATCACAGTACTCAATTATGATTATCCTTATGATTGCAAGTATTTTTGTTAAGATTAACGTTGAAATGAAAGCATAAGATTGCTGAACACTAAAAGACTCATGTATGGACTCCTGAGAACTGGGATGGGCTTGTTGGGAAGCACTGACCATGGTCTACACTAAATGCTAGTCTTTGGGTTTTGTTTCTGTTTTGTTGTTTGTTTGTTTATAAAGAGTATTATTCTGCAATTTACACTGATCTGAACCTCATTGTATAGCTCAGGCTGCCCTTGAACTAGAGCTAACCTTCCTGCCTCTGTGTCTGAAGGGCTGGAATTGCAGGCATGAGCCATTACACTCAGCTAACTAAGAGCCTTCTGATTGCTGTTTTCTACTTTAAAAATCTCTTTGTTGGGGCTGAAACCATAGCTCAGGTGTAAAGTGATGACCTAGCACATTCAAAGCCTTGGGTTTGATCCCCAGTATCACAAAAACAAGGAGGGGCCTGGAGAGATGGCTTCAGTTAAGAACTTGTTCTTGCAGAGGGCCAGGTTTGATACCCCGCACTCACAGCATGATATACAGTGGCTTACAGCTGTCCGTAACTACAGTTCCAGGGAGCCAGTGCACTCTTCTAATCTCTGCAGGCACACACATGGACACAGACAGTTGACCAAAACTCTGATACACATAAAACAAAATAAAGCTTAACACAAAAAAAAAAGGAAAGAAAGAAAGGAAAAACCTATTCCCTGTTCATAAAGCCAGTATTCTGATATACTTAGTGAAAAGCCATCAGTTTGGACAGATTTTGTCTGGTTTTCACTTTCTCTCTCCTTTTTTTTTCCAGACAGGGTTTCTCTGTATAGCCCTGGCTGTCTTGGAACTCACTTTATAGACCAGTCTGGCCTCGAACACAGAAATCCACCTGCCTCTGCCTCCCAAGTGCTGGGATTAAAGACGGGCGCCACCACTGCCCAGCGGTTTTTGCTTTCTCATGAAGCTACATTGCTAAGGAACATTTTTTTGCCTAGCACTTAAATCACTTTGTGAATGTGACTCATTAATAAAGCTAAGTTAGGGTTCTGAGTAGTTTTCGCTTCTGAATTAAAGCAGTTCTTTTTATGTTTTTGAATCTTCACAGGATTTTCCCAATTGGAGATGTGCCCTTGGAGACCGAGGACCTCACCAGCTGGCTCTACCAGCGCTTTATTGAAAAGGAGGACCTCCTGTCCCATTTTTATAAGACAGGTACACGGCCTCCCTATGCACAGTTCTCAAGTTATCAAGATTCTGAGCGTGTGCTGCAGACAAGATAAACATTTTTTAGTTATTCTCTTATTTTAAAAGATTACATTTTTAATTATGTGGGGTGTGTCTGCCTGTGGGTACACGCTAGTGAGCACAGAGCCAGAAGAGGCCCGAGGCTTTGGAGCCCCTGACCTGGAGCTGGGGTTAGAGACGGCTGTGATAGAGGTAGAGATGTCCCAGCCTTATGGAGGTGCTGGGAACAGAACTCAAAACCTTTGAGGAGGGCTGGCGAGATGGCTCGGCGGGTAAGAGCACCGACTGCTCTTCCGAAGGTCCTGAGTTCAGATCCCAGCAACCACATGGTGACTCACGACCATCCGTAATGAGATCTGATGCCCTCTTCTGGCTCTGTCTGAAGACAGCTACAGTGAACTATGCCGGAGCGAGCTGGGCCAGAGCGAGTGGGGTGGCAGAGGTCCTGAGTTCAATTCCCAGCAGCCACACACATGATGGCTCACAGCCATCTATCTATACAGCTACAGTGTACTCATACACATAAAAAAGATAAAATAAATCTTAAAAAAAAAAAAAAAAAAAAACACCTTTGAGGAACAGCAGGGCCTCTGACTCTGAACTACCTACCTCTCCAGCTCCCTACTCAGTTATTTATATCAGAAATCAAAGCCATTCTATATTTAAGAATTTCAACTTAGAATTTATGGAAGGAAAAATTGGTGTTGCATTCCAGTTCTTGTGCTACTGCTCAACATTGTGTGACAGACATGATATATAGCCCGCAGATCCAGTGCACAGTACAGACAAAGGTGCGGTTGTTGGAGGGTGGAATAACAAATGACAGTCATGCTCAGTAGTCATTTGAGGTTATCTAAGCAGTATCTTTACCTGCCCCCCTCCCTTTCAAGGAGAGCTTTATTCTGTGCATGGGTTTGGCTCAGCCACTTGGCCCATTGCTGCGGTGGCAGCAGGTGCCCTTCCCTCAAGAAAGCAGAAGAGTCAAGGTGACTTTTGTTTACAAACAAGGGCACAGTTTACTGTTTGCAAGGGTACAAAGTTGTTTCTCCTAGGGAGGGAAAGGAAAGGAAACCTACCCTTGCCCCTTTATATTCTCAGTATTCTGTGTATGCCTTAACTACAGAGTCCTGATAGCACAGGCCTGGGAGATTAAAACAGGAGGATACTAAATTCAAAGCCTTCCTTGGTAAATTCCGGAAACCTTGTCTCAGAATAAAAATTACAACTCAGGCTGGAAGTGTGGCTCCGTGGGAGAGCACTTGCCTAGTGTGTGTGAAGCTCTAGATTGAGTCCCAACACCAAAACACAAAACAAAAAAATGTAAGGAGAAAACCATGTGAAGGAAGACGGAAGGAACTTGGAAAGACGAAAATGAACATTGGTTGGCACAACCAGCGAACTTTCACAAATTGCTGTGCTTTAGGCCAATTTTTTTCAGTGCCTCAACAATGGAGAAGGAACATGAAGGTAGCTGTGGAGGGTGGGCTTAATGCAGAAGGCTTAGCAGGCAACGTGGGTGGTCAAAGGGCAGCAGGCACCGTGGGTGGTCAAAGGGCAGCGAGTTGTGCCGCCCACCCTCAGTCTCTTGCCTTCTGATATTTGGCCTAAACTGTAGCGACAGTGGTGAGAGGCTTGAGAAAGGCCACCTTGTGCACCAGACCTTTAGCCTAGGGACTGCTCCTGTGAATTGCTTGTGAGCGGCAAATCCCTTTATAGCCAGCTTACCCTGGGGATTGTCAGCAAGGACAAAGGCAGAATGCTGAAAGTATCGCAGATGATCTTGGTAGACTGTACCAAAGCCATGTAGCTTTCCTTTCCAGAAAAAAGTAGACTTGTTCACTCTGTATTGTCTTTCTTATTGTGAAGACATATTTTGTAAAGCTTGTTGAATTTTAAGAATGTCAGTGTTATATAACTACGTTTGTGGCAAAAAAAAAAAAAAAAAATGCTATTCAGAAATTACTTGATGTCAATTTCACAGATCCTATGTCTGACCACGGTGGAAATGTAAGTGGGAAGCAAGGCACTGGACATGGACAGTCAGCAAACCTACAGAAAGAGAGCACATAGGACCACTGAAGATCAGAAGACAGGGAGCCAAGGCTGGAGGGTGGGCCTTGCTTCTGTTCCGATCTGGAACGGATGCTAACAACAGTCGTTCACCCAGTGGGCAGAAGAGGGTTTGGCAGAGCAGGGTCGGGATGCTGAGCAGGAGAAGTGTGTGTTAGAGGAAATCCCTGCAAAGTAGGGCCATTCACAGGAAACCCTAACTGGGTGAACTAACTCGGCTTGTATTCAGGAGACTGGTACTGCAGGGAAGCATATCACTCTCTCTGTCTTGTCTTCTAGGGGCCTTCCCTCCTCTCCAGGGCCAGAAGGAAGCTGTCTCCAGAGAGATGACCCTCAGCAACATGTGGATATTCCTCATTCAGTCCTTTGCATTTTTGTCAGGCTATCTGTGGTACCACATCATTCAGTATTTCTACCATTGTCTATTTTAGGAATTGACTTGGACTTGCCACATAGGACTTCAGACTTCTTCATACATGTGCAAATCAAAATATACAAATCAAAATATATAAAAAGAAAAGGAAATTCAATGGATGGATTAATGTTTATCCCCCTTTGGGATTTTTAAAACTCTACTACAATGAGGATCAGTAATACAAATGATGTGCTAATATATTTTAAGAACCTTTCATGTTTTAAAGAGATACACTCTACCATACATTCATGCAAGCATCACACTGGGAGAAGAGGAGATCATAAAATCATCCTAGAAGACTCCGAAAGAGACTGTGGCCACCGGATGCACTTAGCCTGTGGCTTGCTTGTGACCTTTAGCTGAGGTTCAGAAGGTAGGCTCCTCTTCCCTAGGACAGAACACCACAACATTAATGTGTCTGCCCTTCATGCTGAGGTACTGGTAGCCTGGAGAGCTGGTGGGCACATGCTGAGGAGTGGTCTCACCAGCTAGCAACCCTGGCTAAGGTGCAGCATTGGCATTCTCTGTGGGGAGCAGTGCCCACTGTCCACCTGACATCACTGTGTCCCTTGAAAGGCTAGCTCAGCCCAGTACCATGTTTACATGTGCTAGTGCTCTCCCTTCAGGAGAGGGGAGCACCCACTTTCTCTTTTTGTATAGAAGGCATATCATAGAATGATAATTGTATTTTACAAAATGCACTTTTATCAGATGCAAATATAGCAAAGGATAGTAACCTAGCCTGAAACAAAGGGAAGCCTCATCCGTGAGCAGGCTCCCAGGAGGCTTTCCTGTCTGTGCTTGCCCATGATGCTCTAGCACCACCTTCATTGGCCACCTCCCTGAACCCACTCCCCTACTGGTAGCTGGACCCCCTGCCCCAAATTTTGATATTATAGTACCAAATGTATTTGGGGGCGGTTAAAGCAAATTAACATAAAACATTTAAATGACCAGTTTCAGGGAACTAGAGTAGCTTATTAGGGAACAAGAGGTAGAACCAGATCCTGGCTTGCAATATTGACAAGGCCTCTTGTGGATGCCAGCCAGGGTCTACATGTTCTGTCATTACATCAAGCAGCTGCCCCTCTCAGGGTGGCAGGGCCAGGAGACAGCAGCTCAAACACATTTCCCAGTCTCTTCCAGTTGTCTTCGAAGAGGGCAAAGCCGAGCAAGTTTCTGTTCATTGTAGAAAACTTTTAAAGATTTGTCATTTTGTTCATGTGATTTACCTCACAGGAGAACCAGACTTTACAAAAATACAGGCTCTGCATCAGTGTTGAGACAGAGGATGGGTTTGGTTTAGGACGGTAAAACTCCTAAGCTTCAAAAGAGTAAGTCAGAAGTAGTTTTCTGTGGCAAGAACTAACACTGCAGAGTCTCCTGTTGTTACTAACAACACAAATAACAATTCTGAGAAATAGGTTGTAAAACAAAAGTAAACACCAATGTTTTCTATTTTCAAATAAACCAAAAAAAAAAGAAAAAGGAAAGATGTGAATTTTCCCCAGTTGTGCAGGAAAGATCGACCAACACCAAATAAAAACCCACAGCGGCTTCGTCTTTAGCAAACCACAAGCATGTCCAGAGGGAGAGGCGCTACCTGAAAGACCTCGCTGGGACCGCACCACTGCGGGGGCCTGCAGAAGGCACTGGTGGGAGAGGCGCTACCTGACAGACCTCGCTGGGACCGCACCACTGCGGGGGCCTGCAGAAGGCACTGGTGGGAGAGGCGCTACCTGACAGACCTCGCTGGGACCGCACCACTGCGGGGGCCTGCAGAAGGCACTGGTTTGCTAGCAGCTGCTATAGAACCTAAGCATTTCCTCTGATTTACATGGACAGTGGCTGTGTGGAAGCAGTCTCAATCCAGAAATGAAGGGCAGCCAGAGAGACACTGCCCAGTGCCTCCCTCTACTCGAGGCCCAGGAAAAACTATTGAGTTTCAGGATGAATTGAATTGAGACATTAGTTGATTGTCTGGGGGAGAAGTCGCTCATTGTCAGGTATAGCATGTAGCCCTAGCTAGCAGACCATTACTTCATTGCAAACCAAGCCACAGACTACAGTGGCCAGTTCCTATAAGGATGTATATATCCACATATATACGCACACAGAAGTATGACTGGCCGACTTTTACCAAGGCTGTGTCCCAGAGGAATATGACAGTTAAGTTCACTCTTCTAAGATGTGTTACTTTCAAATGCAGTTTTGTTTCCACAGTTTCTAGATTGACAATAACTGTAGACTTGTGAGCTGACTTCTGATAATAGAGATGAGCTGTAAATAGACATGTTTGGCCTGTCCCACACCTCTCCAGTTCAACATGTCTTCTGTGTACAAAGCATGTTTGTTGAGAGTATTGGTCGTGCCTCCTTACCATAGCTGGGGTCCGCCTGCTTGTACGAGGGATGCGAAGAGAATAAACGGGTGTCTTTACAGCCGTCTCGGGAAGCCGCACGATGTCATTGTAGAGTGCTGGGTAGAAGTCCCTATTTGTACTTAGTGTGCAAAGTGGGATGCAGGAAGTTATTAAGTCGGGGGCGAGGCGGGGCGGGGGGAGGTAAGCAAAGCCGGGTTACACCGGCATCCTTTAGCGCTGCAGCTCTTTCTGCCTCAGCTGCATTGCCTGGCTTCCTACCACACACAGGCTGGGCGACTCCGTGCTAGAGTCCTTGAACCACAAGGTGGGACCAAGCAACAGCTCACCTCACTTCAGAAATGGCTGTGTGCAATAACAGAGAAGCCTGTGAGCAGAAGCAGGAACAGCAGGAACGGAATGAAACTTGAACAGATAAACAAGTTAGATGGGAATTTAATAGGAAGGATGAAAATGATAGCTGTGGGTTCAGATCTGTCATGTGATTAGTTCTTGGTAATACAACCCTTAATTTCCTACAGTAAGAAACTAGGGAATGCTGAAGAAGTAATCAATTACAGGGTAGTTAATCCAGTATTAAGTCATAGGAAGCCAAAAATTCAATTTTCTGTAGGAATTTCTGATTTTTTTTACTCTCACTGAACTTTTCCTTCTAGGGATGCTTACTATTTTAAAAGCTGACTTAGTTCTTTCCCTGACTAACTCCTGTCTATGCATTATGACTGTGTTAATGGGTAGTTAAGTAACAGGAAGTCAAGGTAACCAGCAGGAAGAGAGAGCATCAAAGCCAGCAGGTGTAACCTGAAGGCTGGAAAAGACAAAAGTTGGTGCAGCTGGAGTTGTCCCAGAGGTAGTCTTAACCAGCCTTTGCGGGCCTCTGGTGTGGTTGTAATGCCGCCATCTTGGTCACTGTTGAGAATGCTCCTCACTCATGGCCATGTGGCTTTCTTCTCATTAATTTGTCTTAGTGACGTATTTTGACAATCGGTACCTTAAAAGACTCGCTCAGCTAGTTGTTCTTAGTTATAATCACAGAGAATAGTCTTTGATCGTACGTAGTCTTCTATATCCTGTGTATGTTTAAAAGAAAATGTTTGTTTGCATTACCGAATAGGAAGGGTTAACTGATCTTTTCTATGGTTTTCATCCTTCTCTTTGAAGTCACTACACAATATTGAACACAGGATATCACTCCAAAGTTGTCATTACAAAAAGTGTATTCGGCTCTGGTCCACAAAGGATGGATGGTAATGGTCTTCGATGAGAGTTTTGCCCCTCAAATGCTCTGCGCCTTCTATCTATCAGCAGGCAAGAGAGAGCCAGATGAGCACTGTGTGACAGGTGTGCTAGCTCACAGCATGAGGATAGAGACTAATGTGTTTGGGACCAAAAGCACCTAAGTTGGGAATTTCTGGGTCACAGAAGAGCCTGACATGCTCTGAAGCAGACACTGGCTGGTGCTGGCTGGTGTCATGTTGTACCAGCCCTCGGTAATTTCAAAGTGGGCTCTAAAAATGTGCTGCAGGTTCCCAGCTGTTGGAGGAGAATGGCTAGAGTCAAATGAAAGATGCACTCTGGAGTTTTCTGCAGAAATTCCATCTGAGAATTTTTACATTTAGTATTTTTTTTAAAACAATCTAAAGAGGAAAAAAAACTTACATGTAGTCTCGTTGCAAAGTATGCAGTGCTTTGGATGGTTTTGTTTTTATTGTGTAAAACTGTTGAACACAACTGTGGTGCACCAATTCTTTCCATGTAAGGAGTCTATGCATTTTACAGTAACATATCTTATGATTGGGTAATGAGACAGTTATACATTCAACTGCCATTATTTTTTATTAAGTGCTTTCACTTTCTTTACAGTTATTACAAAGTTATATTTATTTTCTACAGATGGGTTTCTGTTTTCATGATGCTGTAATGTTTACTTCAGCTTGTGGAGCTTTCTTTGTGATCTGCATGTCACAATGTGTGTTCTGAGGTGACTGTAAAGACTGTGACAACTGTAATTCACTTTTGTAAAGGGCTGGTCACCTGTGGATCTGGTTTCTGAATGCTTCGGGGATGATTTTACCAGATCGCCTTTTCAGAAATTTAGATGTTGTAAACACCAAAAGACGCATTTTCTCAGCAAAAATGAATAGCTGGTTCTATTTTTTTTAATGTAGAGAAAATAAAGTTGATTTCCTTTTTTTCAAAAACAATGCTTTTAATTCTTCTTAGTGGGGGGTGGGTGTCTGCTGTGCGGCACTCCTCAGCACTCAGTGCTGCTGCACGTGCCTGGAGCTCAGCGCTCGTGGCTGGTGAGAACCACCAGGTCCCTTCTTGGGCTAAAAAGACTGGCCCCTTCCTCCAGTCTTTTCATTTGATGTGAGCTCTTGGAAAAAATTATGTAAATTCACATCCATGTGTAATAAATTTTTCTGGTAACATATTTAATGCAATTAGCAAATAATAAAATATAAGTAATTGATCCTTACAATATAATTATCATTACTGAACCCTCAGAGCCAACCTGTGACAATATCAACCATGTTTGACAGCATTATGCCCAGATAAACTCATTCAGTCGAGTGTATGATTTATATTAAACTCTTACCCTTGTACAGAACCTCCTTTTAGTTTCAGCATTAATTGGAAGTTTAGATAATTTATTTTTAACTCTATTAAACCCTAGAATTAAATGATCAGCTGTAGAGACAAGCTGGAACGACCATCATCACCTCTGTCCTGGTCTTCTGTATTTTGATTTGTTTTAATTACTAGTGTTGAATAAAATTCTCAGAGTTGATTTGCTCACTGGTCCAAGAAAACTCCTCTCATTGGCCCTTGCAGGTTTCAGAGTGGAACAGGACTGAGACCAGAATAAGCAAGGGAGCTTTCAGTCCTGGAAAGCCTGATGAGACCAGGCTTCCCAGGGAGCCCAGCGGCCGGCACGCCGAGACTCTCAACACTGAGTAAATGTGCACACCTATCACTAAGTTTTTTTTTTTTTTTTTTACATTAAAAACATTGATGGTTTAGTTATTTGTTTGTAGAATGTTTGACCCATTGAAAAATTTTAATGTATTAAAATATGTTGCACAATCCTACCAAATAAGTTGAATAGTTACAGTTGAGTCTACCTCTTCTTTTCCTGGCTGGATTTAGGCTGCTGGTTGGGTGAGGCTGCAGTTTTATTTCCCATCTAAAGTACTTTATGTGGAAGACAACAGATTGAGGGCCTGAAAAGCAGATTTGACGCTTTTTGAGATCTGTTGCTGACCAGCCCTATTCCCCATGAGTTTGGGGAAAGCCATTGTTTTTAATGCCCACTTAATATGAAGATGTTTGTTTTAAAAAATGTTTCTTGCTGGTGAAAAATGTATTTTTAAAAGGAAAAACCAAATCCTCTTTTGGTCTGAGAAGTCAGCTGTATGAGCAGGTGTGACCGTATCATAACATGCTGATGTCATAGAAATCAATAAATTTTTACCTCTCAGGAACTGGGTGGCCTGTTCTTAACTCAAAGGCTGGAAAAACAGACTAGAGGCGTCTGCAATTCAGGAAGCACAGATAAAAGCACACATGGAGGTGGGGAGGAGCTGACTGGCCACCAGAGCCAAGTGGGCCCCTCTCAGAGTCAGAAAAACACTCTTTGGTGGGTACAGTTGAGCCAGTGTACGAGGAAGAAACTGGTAACCGAGGAGCAGGACCTGTATGCTTGTATGCTTGAGACTCTGCAGGCAGGGCTAGGTACTCAGTGTTTGGCCAAAGCAGGAGAGTCATTTACCCTTGTGTGTGTGGGTGCTTTTGCCTTATGTGTATGACTGCCATGTTCATGCTGCTGGCACGCCCCTGAAGTCAGAAGGAAGCATCCGCTCCTCTGGCACCGGAGTTACAAACAGTTGTAAGTTGCCATGTGGGTGCTGGGAATTGAACTTGGGTCCCCTGGAAGAGAAGCCAGTACATTCTGGGGAGAGGGTGTGGCAGGGCAGGGGGTGGAGGCATTCAAGACAGGGTTTCTCTGTAGCTATGTGGGTCCTGGTACTGGCTCTACAGACCAGGCTGGCCTTGAACTTAGAGGGCACCTGCCTCTGCTTCTGCCTCCCGAGTGCTAGGATTAAAGGTATGTGCTACAACGCTGGGCTCAAGAAGCCAGTACTCTTAACGACTTAGCCCACCACTGCAGCCCCACCTGGTGTTATTGAGGAAATGTGGAACTGAGAGAGTATGAATACACCAATACTAGTTTAAATTCCTTGGTTTCCCTTTGGTACAAAACTATCAAGTCCTAACAGTTTTCTATCAGTTGATACTGTGGACCAGCTGGTGGCCAGTTGAGGGTTTAAAAAAAAAAAATAGGTCCCCAAAAGGGGAGCAATCTGAAAAACTGGGGTGCCGAGAAGAGGAGCCCAAGCTGTTAAAGGGAAGCTAGAGCAGGCACTGCTGTCCACAGCAGGTGTGCACACTTCCAGACACAAGACTGCAATGAAATTAGGACTAGAAAGTCAACTCCACTCGTATATGCCTACCTGCATTTCTGACGACTCTCCCCTGAACAGGAGAAAGGCATACCTAAGTCACTAGGAATCTTCCCTCCAGAGGCCCAACAAGGAGACCGTTCATGGTGCTGATGACTCAAGCCCTTCCTGTAACCAAGGCTCCCACAATCCACAATAAAGCTTTTTGTCCACCCTGGTGCGTGCATGTTCCAGCGAGGACAAAGGGTGACACTAGTATTTGGGCCTGTCTTAGATACGTTGAATGCTGATGTGGGACAATGGGCAATGGCAACTCGGCTCCCAAAGGCACGAGTAGCCAGCACTGCCTTGTGGGACGCAGCCCAGGAGCAGCACTTTCACCAGGGACCCCCCCCCTCCCCATGTGGAACCTGTGCCAGGAGGAGTGAGAAGTCATCTTGGAAGGTTAGCTACGTAGTACCTTCCTCAGCTCTTTGAATAAGGACATTCATTATGTCAAGGAGAGTTCTCACGCTTGACAAATTTGCCAGCAAGATCACTTGAAAACGCTTCGAGTTACCAAGTACTTAAAGGGTGGTTAAATCTATGGAACTGCCACTCATTCATGTAAGTCATGTTAATCAAATGAGCAACTAGCTTAAAAGGTTTTGGCTCATGCCTAGCATGCACAGGATCCAGCCCTCAGAACTGCAGAGATAAGACCAACCTGGGCTACAGAGTAAGACTGAGCCATCTGTGCATGGTTTGTGGCACTGATCAGCACATGGCTCATTGGCCTTTGGGGTTTCATAGTCAGGGGAACCTTGGCATTTCCTTCTTGGGGATGGTGGGGTTTCCTTGTGCAGTTCCACTCCACCACCAGTACGGTTGGACAGCTGCTTTGAGGACCGGGGACTAGCTGGTTCTCGATCCCTAGGGCGGAAGGTGGCATGCTGTTCTTGCAGAAGACCCAAGTTAATTCCCAGCACCCTTGTTGGTCTGAATCCTATGTGCTCCCCTGAACCCAGCAGCGCCACACTCCCACACAGACGCACATACATGATTTTAAATAGTCTCTTTTATAAAGAATGCCAAGGGTTAAGTATACGTGTTATTGGTTTTTCGTTTTCAGTTTTTTGAGACACGGTTTCTCTGTATAGCCCTGGCTGTGCCGGAACTAGCTCTGTAGATCAGGCTGGCCGCGAACTCACAGAAATTCTCCTGCCTCTGCCTCCCGTGTGCTGGGATTAAAGTGCTGGTGGATTTTGAAGTAAACATAATAGACCCAAGCACTAAAGCATAGTGTCTTAGAATGCCCCCCTGATTCCAGTAGAGACGCCTTAACCCTGAAAACGTTTGAGGTCTGTGGCTTTTATCTTTTTCCATGTGGAGGTGGCCTGTGTTTTGCTCTATTCGGTGGGAGGGGGAAAGAACACTTTCATTTCAGACTCAAGAAAAGAGACTCTGATCTCTTGATATTTCCTGTTCTTTCTGAATTCTAGGTCCGAACCTGACAGAGGGCAACTAGGAACATCTAGTGCCTTGTCTTTCTATGCAGCATCAGGGCCCACAGACGAAGACCAGGACCTGAGACTCTACCCATTGACAAATTTATTTTCCTCTCAATTTCACTCCTTGTATGTCAAACGGGAAGCTGTCAAGGAATGATTTTCAGTATTAAGTGAGGTATTGTACCTGAGGCACAGAGAGTAGGTGTGCTTTGTACTGAAGGAAAGCTAATGAGCATAACTATGCTGCTGACCCCACACAAACTGTTCTAATGCCCCCTCGGAACAGCAAGAATGAGCTTTGAGGTCACAGAAACAATTAGGAGCTCAAGGAGACTAAAGCGTAGAGGAAACCGGATCGGCTAGACAGAAGACATTACATACTCTTAATATTGAGACCTATTTTTGCTTCTGAGACGTGATGTCACCTGTGGTAAGGACCTTGAACTCATCAGAAGGGAGAGAAGTATTTCTCGGGTTTGGAAGCTGTTCTTCAGCCATGGTCCTCTCTGCGTAGTTCTTATAATGGTAGCCATGGTATCAAAAACTGCTAAAACTTCAGAGAAGTAGGTGTAGTCCTGAAAAGCTTTCTCCTGTCTTGTGGCATGAGTCCCTGAGGTCCTCTTGAAATCTGACACTTTACTACGCTGTTAAGTACTGTGCTGGGTGCTCAGTTCTAAGGAACTGAGGAAGCACAGGAGGTAGGCAGTGCAGGGCTGGGTCTTGCTGATCCTTACTTGGGGACCAGTGTAGACTACAAAAGGAACCGGAGGGTGCCTGGGACAGCAGGTGTGAGAGCTGGCATTTCTAGCTAGCTGCTCTCACAAGTTCGAATAGGTGTAGAGCTCATGCTTTGGTTGATCCTGTTCCCTCCAGTGTGGGTCTAGGGCAAACACCACATGGTTCCTGAAGCCACTGTGCCCTTTCCTTGCCTGGCCTTTTTCACAGCCAGCTCAGTCCTCTTCCCTCCTGTGACCGGCATTGCTGCCTGGCTGTTTGAAACAGTTGTTTGTTTTGTGTGTAGTTGCTGCATTTATTTCCTTGGGCAGTTGTGGAAAGGAGCTCTGGGACCCAGCTTGGTCCTTCCTCCTTTGAGTCTTTACACACATGGAGAATCCACTTTGGCTCCTACCATCTTAGAACTGTCATTCAAAGTGAAGTACATCTGAGAGAAAGGCACTCCATTGCCCCACAGCTTCACGACATGGAAGATGTTAGTGCAGGGAAGTGCACTGAGGACTTCAGCTGAGGTGAGCAGCCCAGGGCAGCTACCAGGAGGAGGCTGCTCAGGCAGGTTTGACGATTTCCTTGGAGAATGCCCACCGTGCCGTGCTGCATAGAGGAAGGAGCATGGGGAGTTCACTAGAATCTTGAAAGGGCTTAGGGAGCCTTAGAACTCCCTAAGAGTTACAAGAGTGGAGTCCACGGGGATAGGCACTCTCTTGTCACTGGAAGAGGTTACACAGAGGCTGAGCTAGATGGTGCCAGGGTGAGCATGGGGGGCGGGGGGAGACTCCAGCTGGGGAGGGTGGGAAGAGCTGGCCCTTTCCCCTGCCCCTCCCCCTTCCCCATGTACCCTTGTCACAGAGAGTCTGATCAAAGCCTCCGCTGTCCTGGCTTTTCTGTTGTTCTCAGAGGAGGGAGGAGCAGTGAGCTCAGCCTAACCCCTTAGCACAGAGTCTGTAGAGGCCTCTCACAGCGAAACTCACCAGAAACAACCATCCTCGGTGTGACCCAGTGCAAAGTGAAATTGCCGAGAGGTGAGAGGTCCTGCTTCAAATCATTAAGAATTGTGTCAATGTTCAGAACATCAAATAAAGGGCAGGTCACACGCTAAAAATGTCAGCTTTCCGGGTACCAGCATCAAGAGGTGAAATGGACACAGGGCCCCATTACTAACCCAGAAGCTATCTGCAATTGCTGCCTGCTAGCAAAGAGAGAATCCATTTTCTCCAAAGACCATGTCAGGGGGTGTGTCACTCACACTGCAGGGCAGCCCTGTCCAGACGTAGTTGACCACCTGGCACAAAACAAACTCCACGTCATTGGGTTTTGGGTTTTTGTTTGTTGTTGTTGTTGTTGTTGTTGTTTGGTTGGTTTTTGTTGTTTATTGGGATTTTTTTTGATTATTTATTTGAGAAAGAGAACATGGAGTTGGATAGTAGGAGGGTGGAGAGGATCTGGGAAGAGTTAGGGGAGAGAAAAACATGATCAAAATATATGGTATGAAAAAATTAACTAAAAAAGAATACAGATTTAAAAAAATATAGCTATAAGAAGGGAATGAGGAAGGGAGAGAAGCTAGGTCCCTGGGGGGGGAGTCAGATCCCTGACGTGGGGAGCCCAGGCTGAGGAGGAGATGAGATCTGTTTTCTCTCTGGAAGACTGGGGCTGTTAGGGTGGCCTTGTCTGCCTTCTGGGTTCTCAGGGGTTCATCTACATGGGATGTGCATACACAAGGGTGAGTCAGCTGGGCACGGGTAACATAAGATACTCATTAGAAAAATGAGCTTTCTCATTGGGCTTGGCACCAATCTGCCTGTCCACTAGGCACAGTGTAGGCTTGGATCTAAGTGACATGTTTTCCTAGGTCATCTGAGAACCAGGAAATGCTTTATCAAGGTGCGATGGCAGGGAAGAGGCCCCAGAGTCTGCATACTGGAAAATCCATCCACACAGTGACAATATGCCAAGGTGGGCCTGTGAGAGGAGACAGGATCAGGAGGGTGCTGCCCTTGAAAGGGGTAATCCTTGGTCACAGGGGTTAGTCAGCATGGGAGTGGGTTCCTGAAAAAAAAGGCCGAGCCCCCTTTCCTCCTGCTTTACTGTGTTCTTGTTAAGACAATGCCTTGTTGTAGCAGACAGAGGCTTATCTAGAACTCACTATGGTCCCTAGGCTGGCCTTGAGCAGTGAAGGAGGAACCCACCATGCCCCCAGCCCTGTGGTAGAAATCTGATGAAAACCTGGCTTCAGTAACCTGTCGCCTCCAAGGCTAGGTTTTGGCATTAGCCACTCAAGCTTTGTGGTACCTGGTTCGTGTCCCAACTAGATTATTTCTCTAACGTAAGAGGTCTTTGCTACTGAGGCTGTACATCTAGTGAGGACAAAGCTGAATCTGGTCTAAGGACTTGGACGAGAGATGGTAGACTTCCAGAGTCTGTTGTGATCTTCTTAGACCACGGAGAAGGAGGCAGGGGCAAGACAGTAGGGTAATATCCCACCGCCCAGCAGGAGCCATGTGCAGTAAGCCAGGACAGGACACCCTGACTGTGAACACTTGATCTTTGACTCAAGCTCAACCACTGTCAGCTGAACTTGCTCCAGATGTGCAGAAGAACACACAACGCCAGCACACAGGACACTCCCGGGTGCTCGGGACAATGGTAGGCACAGGAGCAAGCGCCCAACACAGCACAGTAGCAACGGTAGGTACGGAGCTCTTGTCAACTTGCAGCAGTGCGCTCAGTGGGGACCTCAGAGCTTCAGGGCACGCATGCGCAGTGTAGGGTGACTCTCCCGCTGTGATTTTGCTGTTTAAAATGCCTCTCCAGGAACTCCGTGTGGAGGGGCGGAGCCTAACGGTCCCAAGTTCAAGAACAAAAATCAGAACAGCTAGATCCTGGCAGCATGTACAAGGTTAGTTCCACGTAAATGCCATGCTGCTTATAGTGGTATCCCAAGACTGGGTATTTTATTTCCATATATTCATCTCCTAGGGCCGCCATAACCAATTGATCCCCACAGGACTGCTTCAAACAACAGACATGCATTCGCATTAACACAAATTGGGATCGCCAGATGTCTTAAATCACAGCGTTAGCTAGGCCGGTTCTGCCCCTGCTTCTAGTGACTCACAGAGGCCTTGGCGTGTCCCTCCATCTCTGCACCTCCTGAGTTATCTTCCTCCTCATCTCCACAGCCTCTCTCCTTAGGACTTTGCTCGTTAGATTAAGAGCAACTCAGGATGGCTCCATCTCAAGATCCTGGGAGAGTTTTGTCTTCTGAGGCAACAAACTGGAGTGATGTGAGTCCGGGACTGCCCATAGTTACACTACTCTCACAGAACTCTGAGGAAGCTCTGAGGCTAGAAGAGAGCATGGTCCACACAGAACAAGAGGCCGCAGAGAGGAGGTCGAGGATGGCGAATCCAAATGGCAAGTGTGGACCCAAGGCCAGCTCCCCGAGTTATCCAGACTTGTAGTCCTCTGGGTTGTCTAACCTGGTCTAAGTTGAGCTCTCAGGCAGAGGATATAACTTATTTATTTAGTGGATTACTTGTTTAGAATGCATGAAGCCCTGGATCTGATTCCCAGTGCCATATAAACCAACTGTGGTGTCACAAGCCTGCAATCCCAGCACTTGGGAGGTGGAGACAGGAGGACCAGAGGGTCAAAATTATCTTCAGCTACCCAGTGAGTTTAAGGCTAGCCTGGGCTATACTGAGAGACTGTACATACATACATACATACATACATACATACATGCATACATAAATGAGTTCATCCTAGTTACTCAGCTGTAATTGTCAAATTTATCTGGGAAGAGAATTTCAATCAAGGAACTGCTTCTCATAATGGCCGGTGGGCATGTCTGGAGGCAGGGATTGTTCGCTGAGGTAGAATGGCCCAGTCTTCCTGAGCTGATGGGAAGGAAGGCTACACACACCTCCGCAGCCACGGCTCCCAGACATCTGCTTTCTGTTGCTTGCATATTTTCTGGCTTTCCTCAGTGGAACTCACCGCTGGCTTACTCGACCTCCTGGGTCATTGGCCTTCAGTTAGGCCCAGTCTCCCAGGTGCTGGCCAGAGTCCAGTGATCTCTCTGAGTGTTGTCGGTAAACGACCCAGGAGATTAGGTTACTGCTGGATCCTTTTCACTGCCTTTGTTCAGGGCCACGTGATACTGCAGAAGGAGGAACATGGGGTATGAATTATTGAGGAAATCTCAGGTTCTCACCAATTCCCTAGTGATGTTGATATGCCCCGAAACCCGAGAGGAGTGACCCT
>JADRCD010211658.1:0-19698 GCA_019843815.1 Montemys delectorum | reverse complement strand
TATATAGAAGCAGGCCCTGATTGGCTGTGTTTACATACAGTCAAGTGTAGATGGAACCAATCAGGAAGCAGCTTTCAAACCTGGAAGGGCGGGATTTCGTTCTGAGCCATTGAAGGGCTCCGCATTCTGCCCTTTGCGGCTGCTGCAGCAACGGTATTCTGATCATCTTGCCACACTAGGCTGTCGTGATCTTCTACTGCAGCTATCCTCTTGTTTGTCGCCGCCTGTTCCAATAGGATCTTCACTGGGCGTCTGATCTTGGACAGTGGTTGGAAGCTGTCGAACAGTCTGTTCCTGGATGCAATTGGCCAGGGGTTTGTTTGCTTTTTCTTGATTTCTGGCTGCCACTCTGGTCACGCATGGCCCTCTCCAGTCCCTATTGATGTCATGCCTTTCTCCAGTGCTCTCAGGAATGCTTTGGTAGGACATCTTGAGATGTGTTACATGAGACAGCCAGCCTCCAAGATTGCCCTGTGATCCCTGTCCTCTGGTGTCCACACCCTGGCTTCTTCCAGGGATACTCTATGTGACCAACAAAATTTGCCAAAAAGGATGTGTCCACTGCTGCAGCAAATAGCAGAAAGAGAGTAGTTGGTGAAGAACAGGGGTGGAGGCGGGGGTGGGGGAGTGGGGGGTAGGTGTAGAGGTGTTACTTAGCTCCCGGTTCTAAAGGCATGACGGTTCTAAAGGCATGATGTGGCCTTGCCAGGCTCAGGGGAGGGCTTTTCACTACATCATAACATGGCAGAGGGCAGCACATCAAGTGTGCCATCTTGGGTCTTTCCTTCTCTTTCATAATTCCACTAATGGCATTTTAGGGTACCACTCCCATGACCTTTTCTGAACCCAGTTTTCTCCCTGACCCTCTACCCCCATCCCCATATCTGCAAATGCCATTAATGTATGACTTTGGGGACCAAATTTTCAGCACACAAACTGTGAGAGACAGGTATTCAAACAATAGTTTTGAACTACAGCACACCATTTCCAAGATTAGATCAAGAGTTAGTAGATTCTAAAAGATTTGAGCTCTGGTGTGTGTGTGTTGTGTGTGTGTGTTGTGTATGTTGTGTCTATTTGTGTGTATTATTGTATTATGTTGGGTGTTAAGTGTGTGTTGGGTGTTGTGTGTATTGTTGTGTGTATGTGTGCATGCGTGTGTGTTTCTTTCTTTTTTGATAATTTGCTTTAGAGGAATGAAATGAACAGGTGAGACAGGAAGCCCTACAAGAGTCTACAGGTTGAAGAATGAACTGATCTTGGAAGCATGAAGCTCAGCTGATGGCCTGAGCAGATGCTCCCAAGAGACCCAGTACAGAATGACCCATTTCAGCTACTCCCAGAGCTCTGACCCTTAGACACTGTGTGATGTGCTGTTTATTGCTATAATGGCTAAGTTTGGGGTAATTTGTTCTGCAGCAAGATTATGAGTCTCTGCCATATCACAGGGTTTCTTGCTTAGGATGTGTAACCAGAACACATATTGTCTTTCTCTTGGCCTCCCTCTCTGTTGTCCTGCCCTCTTAAAAAACATTATCCTGGAACAAATCCAGTTGCCACAGCCTTCACGACATCCAACTATTTTTAAAAAAAAAAAAGAACAACAGTTGCCAACAGTATTTAGTCAGGGAGCTTTACTACAGGCCAGAGAAAAAAGAAGTGTCATGAGATTTGATCATTGAGAGCTGTGGGTGGGGATGGAGCACTGAGCTAGTGAGAGCAGACGAGTGCATGCTGGGGACAAGCATGAGTGCAGGTTCCAGCATGTCCAGTCAGGAGGCACTCACCTGCCCAGAGGCTCCGAGACAGGGAGACTCCATTATTGTTGACCTATCAGCAATAGCTAAAGCGCCACCTTGCAGAGAGGGCTCCGGCCAAGAGACCCCGTGCTTAGGAAAGGATTTGATTGTATTTATTTGTTTGCTTGTGCATTGGTTGACCCAGTGTGTCTGTGTGTATGTTGCAGGGTGCAGTCGATCCCAGGGATCAAACCTGGATTGTAAGCCGTCTGCTTACACATCCAGATGCTTTCAAAAAGAACAACAGCTGCCTTGTTACTTACTGCATGGTCCATGCCTTAGTAACTCACTAAGCCATCTTGCCAGCCCTTTCCCTTCCTTCTTTCTTCCCTCCCTCTCACCCTTCTGAGGCTGTGTCTCCTGTAGCTCAGACTGACCACAAACTCACTATTAGCCAAGGATGTCCCCCCGAACCGCTGTTCCTCCTGCCTTTATCTCCCAAGCGCTAGAGTTAGGCATGTACCACCACACTTGGTTTAAGCTGTGCTGTGTCTTAACCCAGGTCACCAGCATGCCAGGCGAGTGCTCTACAACAGTTCCATCCCAGCCCTGAGCGAGTGCTCCTTCATACCAGAGTAGACACTGCTCTGTTCAACACAAGCCCCTGTTATTGTTTTAAGACAGGGTCTTCCATGCAGCTCAGGCCGGCCGAATTGCTGGCATAATAGGACAGGCTTTTTGCTGTCCTACTGGGCGCTATTTAACTAAATGGCTTCTACTTTTGAAAGCACCATCCTCCAGAGACATTTACATGTTCATATCAGTTAACGACCAAGCCAGGCAGAACAGGAGCAGCCATGCAGGTGCTCTGCTGCCTCCCACCACGGAGTCAGACAGAGCACGGGTGTGTCAACATTCTAAGTAAATCTCAGAAGATTCGTTTGCCCTGCATAGGTCACGGGGCTGCCTTGGCTGTGCCCAGGGCAATGGATGTTCCTCATTGTCTTTAGTTAACATGCCTGATTGTGCCAGGCTTGGTGTGCATTTCCTCCTAACTTGCAGGACTTCGACAAAGTGCCTGAGGACTTAAGAAAGAAGGGAGCAGGGGTTGGATACCTGATTGGTCATGAAAAGAGTCGGGTAAACTCTAGAACTGCAAGCCTATGAACCCAGAGAAAATGTTGCTTCTTTACTAATTATTTTAGCAACAGGGTCTCACGTAACCAAGGTTGACCTTAAATTCCCTGTATACTTGAAGCTGACCTTGAACTCCTGACCCTCCTGCCTCCATCTCTTGAGTTTTGGATTTCTGGGCGTCTTTCACCATGCCTGGTGTCAGGAGGTGCTAGGGATCAAACCCAGGGCTTTGTGCATCTAGGCAGCCATATTTCCAGCTGAGCTATGTCTTCAGACCCACATCATCTTAGCTTTGGACGAAACCAAATGAATGCTCTAGTTATTTGTAGGGGCAGGGAAATTGATTTTTCATTTGTTTCAACCATCGATATTTGAGTCCAGAATCTTCTCTCCAGACCTCCAGGGAGTGCCTTTGTCCTCTTAGGGAATATCTAATGGCAGACATGTGTCAGCAGCACTTGGTGTAGGGGTGACTCAACAGTCACTGCTGTCATTTGCAGCAGACAGTTTAATTTGAGTCCTATCGTGCTGCACAGGAGTTTGAGGACATCGTGCCTAGAGAAGTTCAGTGAAGGCATACAGGCACGTTGCTAAGCAACAGGATTAGTTAGGATCCTTGAGCAGTAGCAAAGTTAGCTGAGTCAAACATGGGGCATTCGTGCTGGGAATCCAGGAAGCTCCAGGATAGAGATGTGGATCAGACAGGAACCAGGCTGAGGCCAAGCCTCTCCCTCCCCACCCCTCTTTCCCTACCTCAGAGGCTTCCATGTAGCCCCGTTTGGCCTTGACCTCTCTCTGTACTGAAGTGAGCCTTGAACTCCTGATCCTCCCGGATTTATGTTCCCAATTCTAGGATTACACTCTGAGCCACCAAGCTCCACTAAACATCCAGAAAAAGCCTTTCAGAAATGTTTTTGATATGGGGGGTTGAAACCAGACATTCCGGCAAGGCAGGAAAGTCCACCTGCTTGCTCTTCTTGTTTCTGCCTCTTTCTCTCTCACAGGCAGGACTTTCAGCTTTGTGGAAGAAAAACGGTCACTTAAGTCATGGTCTTCTTTCTGTATGACTTCCCCACTCTGTCGAAGATACCCATTAGCCACATGTGCCTGACTGTGTGACTGTTGCTCTGAATGGGTATCATGAATTGAACGGTCACTCTTGAGAGTCCTGACCCCCAAAGGCCAGCTGCAGGGAACACAGCTATGTGAGCTCATTTGCCTACTTCCAGCAACTGGTTGCCTCGGAGGAGCTCAGAGGCAGTAGCTCCTTCCTGCATATTCCCCGTCCCCTACCCCTCACGTCATGGTCATCTGTCTAGGCAGTAGTGTCCCAAGCCGTTCACCATCAAGTTCACTGTGTGCATGTAGAACCCTGATGAAGTAGCCACCTGAGGCCCACACTTTCGCCCCATCTTTGTGAGACAGATGCGGGTGTTTTCTCCAGCATGGCTATGACTCCTGGTACGATCTGGGTGATATATTCCTAGGAAGAGTCACAAGAAGCCAGTGATGGTGTTGGGAGTGGTGCAGGGTGGGACAGACAAGGCCTCTAGGGGTAGTGGCCTCTGTTAGAACCCAGGCTGTGGGACAGCTTAGATAGCATTGCTGCTCTGGGCATAGGCCACACTGGCTCCTGCCTTAGTGCCTTTGTGATTGATCTGAGTATGTGAGTGTGGCTCTCACCCTACCCTACCTGGATGAACATTGACCTGGACCTAATTGCTGGCCCCACAAATCCGAAAAAGGTACCAAGCCCAGAGCTGGAGCACAGTTGTAGCCGCAGCCTCTCTCCCAAGGGCCTGAGCAGTGTTTTTGACTTTCTGTCAGGCATTCATTCCAGAGCCAGGAAGTCTTGTTAGGAACAGCACACTCCAGTTCCTGCAGAAAGCATGGCTGCCCCAGGCCTTGAGCTAGCCACCGTTCTCCCAGGAACCCGTCTGCAGCCCCGAGGGCCTATCTGAAGAAGCCTTGACCTGGGTTCCAACTTGCAGAGAGGAATTTCTTTCTGTGGGAAAGGAGTAGGGGACCTGTGTTATAACGGAGACCGTCTGCGGCGGCCTTGTTGCCACAGAATGTTCCTGACGCCGGTATCCACTCTTCTCTCAAGCTCCAGCAGTCATTCGAACTGTCTGTGGAAGATGAACTTGCCTGTCATCCCAGCACTTGGGAGACTGAGGCAGGAGGATTGCATTTGTACGCCAAGTCAAGGATGGGCTGCCCAGTGAGACTCTGAGTTGAAAGAGAGCAGCCCCACACATACTGGAGTGCAGGCCAGAATTCATTCTTATCCCCCTTCCCTTTCCTCGTGTTTCAAAGCCTGCTCTGCCTCTCACATGCACTCACTCCTCGGGTGCCCGTCCTCGCAAGCTTAGCCACTCGAACCTAGGAGTTACTCCTCACCTCTTCATCCAAGAACCATCAACTCAAGTCCCACCTGGGGTCGGGCTCTATTGCTAAGCCCTAAAGGTAAAAATGTGAGCAGGCTCAAGGGGTTTCACTGGCTAGTGCAAAACACACAAGCACATGTGTGTACAACCCGGAAAGAAGCCAAGATCAGCCTTTCAGTCAGAAGGGCTCGAGTGGCCCGCTGGCCGCCTGGCTGGCAACGGTCAGGAGAGGCTTTCGGGAAGAGGTGACCAGAGAGGTTGGGTTCTGAGAAGAAATCAATAAAGTGTTCCTAGCAGGCTGAGGCTGCTGAGAGCAATATCCAGGGCAAAGGTGCTGAGAGGCTCAGCAAAGCTGAAGCTGTGGCAGTAATAGAGAAGGTGAGACACGTAGACAGGGAGAGGCCATCTAAGATGATGGGACTTTGCCCTGTAGGTAGTAGGGAGAGGGTAAGGACTTGTGTTTGGGTTGAAGTGGATGCTGAAGGCAGCCCTAGTCAGAATGGCTTCTTTTGGAGGCTCTGAAGGGCTTGGCTCTAAGAGTACAGGGACACTGAGGTGTGGTGGCACACATTTTTAATCCAAGCACTTGAGAGGCAGTGGGAGTTATCTTTGTTTTAGGTCAGCCTGGTCTACATGAAGTTTTCTAGGCTAGCCCAGGCTATATAGTGAACCCTGTCTCAAGAGAAAGGGAGTGGGATCTTGACAGCCTACCAGACAGGACCTGAACTAAGTCTGTGGAAGAAGGGTACACAAAGGCCCATTCACCTCTGTGGGGATGGCGCATGCCTGTAATCCCAGCACTTAGCAGGAGAATCATTGTTTGAGGCCAACTGGGCTACATAGTAAGTTTGAGGCTAGCCTGGGCTACATAAGACCCTGTCTCAAAAACAAATACACAAACAAACGAAGGTGGAAGGCTCAGCAGATCAATGATCTGAGTTTGCTCCTCAGGACCCAGCTCCTGTAGTGTCCTCTTTTATCCACGGCACACACACATGCACAGGAGCACATACATACAGATGCAGAGTAAATGAATATTTAAAAAGAAAAAGATGAGCAGGCCTAGGAAGATGCCCATCTGCTTGGGGAGCAGGATATGAGGTAGGCTGGCAATGGAAGCATTCGTACTTACCATAGAGTGGGTTTGGGCGTGCAGGATATTCAAGGAAGAAAGTTTGTGAAAGTCTCTCTCTCTCTCTCTCTCTCTCTCTCTCTCTCTCTCTCTCTCTCTCTCTCTCTCTCTCTCTCTTTATGTGTATGTGTGGGAGTGTGTGTGTATGTGTAGCTGGTCTTTTGGTTGTTTTGTGGGTTCTCTCTTCTACTCTTCTCAACCCTTTCCCCACCCTTTCAACCCCCTAGCACTAGACAGGAGATAAGAAAGGATAGACAGGAAAGAAAAGAGATCCCTGAGTAAAGCTAGGGGTCAGAAAGAGGGTGACATTATGGTTAGCCTCCTTCCTGCTGATTAAAGGAACCAAGCGCCATGGGGCGAGTTTGACCTTCACTGTCAGGATGTCTAATTTCTTCTTGTTGCTTCTTCTTTGCTCATGACTCCTTAGCAAACCACAACCAAGAGCAACCAGCCAACAACTTTAACATAGATAGGGCTTTTTTCTGGGGACATCAGGTCACGCCATGTAGCCCAAGCTGGCTTCAAACCTGTCATCGTCCTGCCTCTGCCTCCCAAATGTCAGTAATACAGATGTACGCCGCAATGTATTCCACTTAGACTTTTTTTTTTTTTTACCATATCTTCTTTTTTTTAATTGGATATTTTCTTTATTTACATTTCAAATGTTATCCCCTTTCCCAGTTTACCCCCTCCCAAAAACCCCCATCCCATCCTCCCTCCCCCTGCTTCTATGAAGGTGTTCCTCCACCCACCCACCCACCCACTCCCACCTCCCTGCCCTCAATTCCCCTACACTGGGGCATCTATCCAGTCTTCATAGGACCAAGGACCTCTCCTCCCATTGATGCCTGACAAGGCCATCATCTGCTACATACATATGCAGCTGGAGCCATGTGTACTCCTGGGTTGATGGCTTAGTCCCTGGGAGCTCTGGGGGATCTGAGTGGTTGATATTGTTGTTCTTCTTATGGGGTTGCAAATCCCTTCAACTTCTTCAGTCCTTTCTCTAACTCCTCTATTGGGGACCCTGCGTCAGTCCAATGGTTGGCTGCAAGCATCCACCTCTGTATTTGTAAGGCTCTAGAAGAGCCTCTCAGGAGACAGTTATATCAGGCTCCTGTCAACAAGCACTTGTTGGCATCCACAATAGTGTCTGGGTTTGATAACTATATATGGGATGAATCCCCAGGTGGGACAGTCTCTGGATGGTCTTTCCTTCAGTCTCTGCTCTACACTTTATCTCCATATTTGCTCCTGTGAGTATTTTGTTTTCCTTTTAAGAAGGACTGAAGCACCCACACTTTGGTCTTCCTTCTTCTTGAGCTTCATGTTGTCTGTGAATTGTACCCTGGTTATTTGAAGCTTTTGGGCTAATAACCACTTATCAGTAAGTGGATATCATGTATTTTCTTTTGTTATTGGGTTACCTCACTAGGGATGATATTTTCTAGTTCCATCCATTTGCCTAAGAATTTCATGAATTCATCGTTTTTAATAGCTGAGTAGTACTCCATTGTGTAAATCAAAAAAAGCCCCTGAGATTCCACCTCACACCAGTCAGAATGGCTAAAATCAAAAAGTCAGGTGACAGCACATGCTGGCGAGGATGTGGAGAAAGAGGAATACTCCTTCATTGCTGGTGGTATTGCAAACTGGTATAACCACTCTGGAAATCAGTTTAGCAGTTCCTCAGAAAATTGAACATAGTACTACATGAGGACCCAGCTATACCACTCCTGGGCATATACCCAGAAGATGCTCCAACATGTAATAAGGACACATGCTCCACTATGTTCATAGAGCCTTATTTATAATAGCCAGAAGCTTGAAAGAACCCAGATGTCCTTCAACAGAGGAATGGATACAGAAAATGTGGTACATTTCCACTTAGACTTTTGAAAGCACATCAGTCTGACCTGTGAACAGCTTATTCCTGGCACTTGGTAGTGTATAATCGCTCCCTCTGGTGGATACTTTATGAATTAGTATTTTTTTTTCATTAGCCTGGGCATTTAGAAATATCTCTGTTCTCTTTTTTCTTCTCCATTTTCCACATAGGTTTACGTAAATCTTTGTCATTAGTTATAGAATTTAAAAGAAACACTTTAAAATAAAATATAGATATTTTTAATTGTGAGCATAAAAGGACATAAAATGTATCACACCAATCCCTTGTGACAATAGGTGACTGCCAGTGCTCAACTTCAGTGGGTCAATCCCTGAAGCGCTCCCATCAAGGCTCAAAGAACACTGCCGTTGGCTGGGGATGAGAGCTGACTTCCAGGCACGGCATAGCTGATGCTTACCAGCCTTGGCTTCGGTAGAAGGGCTGCATGGCATGGAGCTAGCTAGTCAGAATTTAGCGTGGGTTGAGAAACGTTAATCCAACCAAGGCCTGCCTCCGACTGAGGAGCTACTGGCAACTGATTGATGGCTGCAGAGGGAGGGAGGGTCACTACGCCCTGTGGATGTGGCCACAGGTAAGTTGTTCATGCCCATGTGTGGCCCCCATCCATTCACGTACAGTCAGCACTAACTGGACTGGGGGAGGGACTGATAGTAATATTTTTCTCTTATTGAAATAGTTTTTTTCCTCACATACTTCATTTAACAAGAACAGTTAGCCAGAGGCAAAACTACAGAAGGCAAAAAGCAAAGCTGATACCTTTAGAGACATTCCCAGAACTCTGGAATTTAGTGGATTAATTTATTTTTTCATTTTGTCTTGTGGTGCTGTCTACTTGCCGAGTTTTATAGCCCAAATGGTAGTTCCATCATGGAGTCAGTTGTGCTAGGGTTCCAGGGCCTACTAAGGTCTGGGGCCCTGTTATATTCCCCACTGGATTTAGTGAATGAGTCAAATTCCAAAGAGGTGTAGTTGGTTCCAAGGACCACTAATTTTACTGAACTGATACATAATTGATATTATAGTTTAAAATGCAGTGCCCCACCATTAACTCAATCAGAATGAGAATTAGCCAGTGCTAATAGCAGAGCCAGGGAACCCAGAGAACAGAGACTGGCAGCAATTATCCAATTAATGTCTTCGCCTCTCTTTTTGAGTTTTTCAACCATGGCAAGAAGTTTTAAACTTTCTCTTGATCAATTAGCATAGAAAGAGCAGGTTTTTCCAAATCTAGGCATAGCTGCTTCATCTTGTGAGAATTACATTTAAGCTTCTCTGATTTTGTGACATCCAATTTTGTAAAGGAATCTAACTTTTAACTCAGAAATGGAAACTTTAAATACTCCAGGTCCTGGGCAACCTGTCTGCTTAGTGCCTTAAACTTCTTGTCTCCCATGAGAGAAGCCAGTGTGCCCTCGCCTGTCAAGCCAGGCGTGCCTGCTCTGACCTGGAGTTTGGGGAGGACAGGGATAGATAGCTTTTTTTGTTGTTGTTGGTTTTTTTTTTGTTGTTTTTTTTTTTGTTTTTCGAGACAGGGTTTCTCTGTGTAGCCCTGGCTGTCCTGGAACTCACTCTGTAGACCAGGCTGGCCTTGAACTCAGAAACTCCCCCTGCCTCTGCCTCCCAAGTGCTGGGATTAAAGGCGTTACCACCACTGCCCGGCCGGAAAAACTACTTTTAATCTCTATCTTCTGAGTTGGGGAGACACACCTTTAATCTGGACCACACCTTTTGCTGGCAGTCTATATAAAGGACATAGGAGGCAAGCTATGGCATGTCCATTATTAAAGCCTATTTTGAAATTCCAGCTTATACTGAAGACCAGCTGAGACTTCCAACACACAATCTCTGGGCTCAACGGTCAGCTAGCCTAGCCTGCTCAGTGAGCTCCAGGAACAAGAGAAGCTCCTGAGTAGCATTCACCGTTATCACTCTCTGCACAAAGTTGAGGGGTGGAGAGTAAGATCCATTTAAAGAGGATCTATCTCAGTATAGCCCAGTTGACTTTAAGGTTCAATTATGTGTCAGGATTATAGACACATACTACCCATAGTTTAAAGTGCAGCTCCTTAGGAACCAGATAGTGCAGCACAGCAATCTAGACCTGAGCCATCAGCCACCATGACAGCCAGTTCCATGAGGAGATCTATTCTTACATACTGAGATGGATACGTACTGGGTTGTTTTTCCACTTGAAGCACTCTACATGATCAATTCTTCTGCTTGGAAATGTGGCCACTAAACTTACTTCTATCAGACCACACAGGAATTTTATTCTAGTGTAAATAGGGGCTTCTGATCATTTAAATATAACCAGTGATGTTTGCTGGCACATGAGATGCTGGTAATACTAACAAAGCCTAGAGAATGCTATAAACACTTGTCAAAAGGGGGAGGAATTGGGGCTGGAGAGATGAGACGCCTCAGCGGTTAAGAGCACTGACTGTTCTTCCAGAGGTCCTGAGTTCAATTCCCAGCACCCACATGGTGGCTCACAACCATCTGTAATGGGATCTGATGCCCTCTTCTGGTGCGTCTGAAGACAGCTGCAGTGTACTCATACATAAAATAAGTAAAAAAAAGGGGGGGGGAGGGTTAGAATTGGCAAGGATGAAGTCTTTACACAGCATCAGCTTTATAAACTCCTACTTTATTCTGGAAGAATACTTGCCAAGGATGTAGTAACTTTTTAGAACAGCTCTTTTTAAGTATTGGATCATAATCAGGATTTCTCAATGAATTTGCTGGTGCAATACCAGACTCAAGTTACCCGCTCAAGTAACTAGGTCAGCATATTGCTTACATTTTGAGTCAGAGGAGGTCTATTATGCAATCATGTATGACAATAAGGACAGGAGGATCCTTTTGCCTTGTTGACAGTAACTTGGATATAAGCTGGCCCTTAATGTATACTTCCTTTTCTAGTTACCTGGGATGTTTCCTGTATTTTATGGTTCATGGGGATGGGGGAGGGGTAATGAGGATACATTTAATTTCCTACACTTGTAGCTCTGTTAGCTATGCACATACCCATGTGTGGCTACATCCTGCTGAATGCTTGTCTTCCTTTTAAGGAAACAAGTATTCTATGTTACAGTGCTCATTTTGTGAGTCTGGGTGTGAAAGATTAAGCCTGGTGGTCAACACCTCACTGTGGTCTATCTCTGTGCTGTGTCCCTTACCTCCACCCCTTTGAAAAAAGATTCTAAAAACACACCTTACATGAATCACAACGTATGTCTTAAGTGTACATCATACATTTATTACCAACAACCCTCTCAACTCCAAAATGGGCACAGGGATTAAAAATAAAAATTCATTGCACTACTTAGTAAAGCATTACTAGTAACTTTCATAAAAAATGTACAAACTTTGTTAAAAATTTATCAAGCCTTCAAATGATTTTGGTTACAGGTATTTATAATACATACAATTAAAACTATATGTTAACTGACACAATGGAGTATGATTTGAGGAAATGACTCAGCAAATGATTCCAACAAACACCCCTGTGAGCTTTCATAATCTGAAACAAACAGCAACATGAGGTAAGCAGATGCACTGTGGGGAACACACTTAAGGAAGGCCTGGAGATACTGTGAAAATATTCTCAGAAGCAGGCAGGCAGACTGTATGTGAAGAGGTCCATACGTAAGAATGTTAGCAATCATATTTCATGGAGTGGACAAAATCTAATTTCAGATTCTGCTAAAAAAAAATTTCAGGACATCTTGATTCTTGGAGGTCTTGAGTTGTTTTGTCAAAGTTGGAGTTTTTAAAAGTACAAAATATCATGATTCATGTAAAACAAAACAAAAAACAAACAAAACAACAAGAAAACCCCAAACAAAACAAAACAAACTCAAAACCAAACGAAAATAAAACAAAAACCCAAATCCAAATCATACAGAAACTCCACAGCTGGGTTAGGACAGTAAAGCCAATGTTCTAGGAGCACAGAGGATGAAGGCTACCCACATCCTCGGCCACCTGGTGCATCTCCCCAAGTGGTGAAGGCCAGCAGGACACACCTGCACTCCCTCATTTGCTAGCCACAAAGATGCTCACTGAGGCCAGCTGGAGATCACATGCAAGTGCGCACCTAAGATAGCCTAAGCCCTCCACGTACAGGTCTGCACCGCCTCGAGCTCTGTGCTGAGACATTCCCAGGAGACAGCAGTCATCTGCACAACAGGATTTTACCAGGACAGACCCAGATGCCTCCTAAATTGCCAACTGCCTTTTAAAAAAAGAAAAATCTACGGGGAAAGGGGCTTTATGGTAAACGTTGACAGAAGAAAGGAGGCTACTTTCCAGTCATGAGCATGAGCCTTGGGAGTCAGTATGTCTGCAGTAGTTAGGAAAGTGCTCATTTGTGTGCATCAATAGGATGAATACTGAGTGGAGCAGTGTCTTGTTAGAGCTGTACAGGTATAAAGGTTTTGGAGCTATACAAAAGTCTATATATAAGATGGACTTTTACCATTTTAAACATGATTTCTTTAAATTAAAAAATAAAGATTAAACTGTATGTGATTTGGAGCTGATTAGTATATATGTCAATAATCTTGGTATTTAACACACCTTTTATTCATTAGGAACCAGACAGGGGTTATCCTAATGATTTAAAAGTAACATGTGCACTTACCACTATTTAAGTACTTCTGACACTAACACAAATCTAGGGGCAACAGAATGTAGGTCAAATCCTATTTGTCTGTCTAGATAGAGGCAACAGTGTCTGGAAGAGGGCAGAATTGTGCTTCTGTGTGGATTAACTTTCCTGAACTCTAGGCTGTGATGAGCTTAGAGAAACTTCAAGGGAGAGTAAGAAACACGGCAGTAACAGGTAGGTGAACAGTGTCCCTGTCTGAGTAAAAAACAGGCCTGGTGCCAACTGTGAGCTGAGTGAGGTTGGCAGCCAGGTGTCGTGGCTGCGAGTGGAAGGCTGCAGCCTATGTGTCGGCTGCACATGCTGACAACTCACAGAGGCAGAGAAGGCTGAGCACACTGAGGAGAAAGGAATCCAATGTTGCTGAAAAATGACCTCAATCTGATTTACGTCCAATGAACCTATTTTTAAAAATATACACACACACAGCTATGTATCATTTCAGATTAAATAAGGGTCAATTCCCGTTTGACAGCATTATTTTTTTATACAAAAATCCAATCTTAATTTACACTGTAAGTATTCTGGACACTTGTTGTATTAAGTTTTTCTAATTCTAACATAAATTAAAGGAAAAAGAGTAAGACATCCAAGCAAACTGGGCCTGAGAAGTGAGCTGTCACAGCACTGATCCATCCTGAAACAAAGGTTTCAGTGAGAATGTTTACTGAGGGAAGCAGCAGACAACCTCAGGCCTGGAGTGTGTGAACTCAATTAACACCACAGAACTCAACACAGAAAGAAACGTTTTCTTGAAACCATTGTTGCCTATGGAGGCCTGAGTGAAGAACACAACCAGAAACTAGGCTGAGTTGTTAACAGATTTTGCTCTGGTAGAAGTCAAAGAGGTGAGATTTACAGGACCAGTGGTATTCTTAAAAACACATTACTCAAACACCTTCACAACAGACCACAGATCTACACATTAACAAAAACACAGGTCCTTTCTGTAAGGAAGCCACCAGAAATGTAAAGGAAAACAAGTAACACTTAGATCACTGATTGAAATGCTAATATTGCTAGATGGTATATATGATATTGCACCTTCTTTTTGGAAATAGCAAGTTGGAGACTTTAAGTTTCTTTTACAATAGAATTGAAAATTATTTAAAAAAAAAAAAATTCGGACATGGAGTGAGAATGTGACACTTTTTTCTTAAGTAACCCACTTAGGATCACCGAGGAGGAGAAGGGGACAGCTGCCTGAAGCAAAGGAAGAAGGCTTTTCTCATTCCATTCATTGGGAAGAAGGGGATGGAGTATTCAATGCTTAGAATTGATGCACCCTTAGCAATCAGTGTGCAACAGCAAACACAAGGGAAAAACCAGTGTACAGTACTAGTGCTGTTTAAATAACACACCAGATTATACATTGCAGCATAATTAAAACTACACACACATTCTTAGTACATGCTGGTAGATAGGCTCTCACACACACAGTAGCTACCATGCCCCCACACATGTAGTTGCACGCACTCTCACACAGATTCACTGATCACCAGCAGTCATACGCCGCACTCACTTCCACTCACAGTTTCTGAAGGCTCTATATAGGTAGATTGCTATATCATCTGGAGCTACCACTTTTTATAAAAGCACATGCTAAAAGATCACGCCCACTGTAATCTTGCAGCAACACTCGGAATGATCACACAAAACCCAGGGAATGTTAGTGCACACACAAAATTAAGCTAAAGAAAAGGTCTTTGGAGTTCCAATCACACAGTTAGTATAACAATTCCATAATTGTGAAGACTAATTGTAAGCTTTTATAGTTGATTAAGTCACACAGTGCAAAGAAAGGTCCATTGACCCTTTTGGTAAAGGGAGGGCTGGAAGCCACACAGGTTAAGTTCAATGGATAGTCCATATATACATGTGATGAGGAACACCCAAACTAAATTTGTGCTCTTAGGCTGGTCACTCTGAATCCCGATGCACTTCGGAAGCATCGGCTCGGCAAATTGGGCAAGTACGATTTCCCTGAAAAACAAGAGGAGAGAATTATTGAAGTCATGTCTCATACAGTCAAATGCCCAGTTTTACTGTTACTTTCTATTCCTTTAAAAACAAATTCTAAGCTGGGTGCTGGTGGCGCACACTTTTAATCCCAGCACTTGGGAGACAGAGGCAGGTGGATTTCTGAGTTCGAGGCCAGCCTGGTCTACAGAGTGAGTCCCAGGATAGCCAGGGATATATAGAGAAACCTTGTCTCAAAAAACAAAACAAAACAAAACAAAACAAAAAAAACACAACAACTCAACCAACCAAAAAACCCAAAAAACAAACAAACAAAAAAACCAAATCCTAAACCAGAATGGTAGTGTAAGCCTGAAATCCAACTCTTGGAGGGAGGAGAATCATGAGTTAAGCAAGCCTCAGCTACAAGAGAACTTAGTTCAAAACAAACAAACAAACAAAAATCTAGAAAATAAAAAAAAAAAAACAAAAACAAAGCAAGAAAACCCACAAGTAACTTTTTAATGACTTTGTTTAAATTCATAAACATGATTTGCTATCACTAGTTTGGAAAAAAAACAGCTTAAAATCAAGATCTTGGCTGTTCTTTATTTTTTTGAGGGGGAGGGATAACAGGGATGGGGCTAAGCATTAAATCCAGGATGTTATACACACCAATCTAGTCTTTGGGATGGAGCATTGAACTCCTTCTCCTGGTCCCGCCTCTTCATAGTGGTAGGACTGTAACGCATGCCAAGAGCCTGGCTCCAGTCTTCACTACTCTTAGTTTTTGCAAGATCTCTCTATTGTGTAGATCAGGCTGACCTCAAACTCAAGGAGATCCACCTACTCTGCTTCCTGAGAGCTGAGATTAACAGAGTAAGGTCATACCATACATAGCTCCTACTTACTCCTTCCCTGACTCCTAATGTGTTTTTTCCCTTTATTTCCACAGGTGGGGAAAACAAAGGCACCACTTACGTCTTACCTGCTACGACCACTGTTCAGCAAACACTCTAATTCCTACAATATGATGGATGTCTCTCAGAGAGCTCAGTCTTCTCCACTGCTGTCACTACTCAGTATGCCTGGCTCATCCTCATCCTATTCCGTTCCTTTCTGAGGAACTTATTTCCTGTCTCATTCTCTACACTGTGGCCAGGGAGGTTTCTAAAACACAGCTGCACCAGCACCCGCCCCTTGCTTTCCAGAGTCAAGCATAAACTCCTCCACACTTCAGAATGACTTTTCAATGACCAGTTACATCACTGGACCCTCCCTTGTGCACCACTCCTCACTCACAAGCCATGCTTTTGTTTGTTTTTTTGATGAAGTTCAGACTCTTCATTTTCAGAGTTTAGTAGACAGGTCTTACTATGTAGTCTAGAATGACCTTCAGGGCAAGACTTTCACTTAGCTTCCCCTTGAGTGAGAGGATCATAGGTATGTCACAGGTATGTACCAGCACACCAATTGTACCTTAACTGGTTTCCTTATTAGACTATAAAGTTACCTAATGAGCACATTCTACTAAAAAAACTTCAAAATTGACTATTTAAATTCTTTTGTCATTTTATTTATATTTTATTCACATAATTAAAACTATGTAAAGAAATGCTTAAAAAGAAGCCTCAGCAGTCCAGCTGACAGACCACTGCTATTTTTAATGCTTGGAGTTTTCTATATGCATAGGAGAAGAACTGATCGGAATTTAGTAAAAAGCTTATTCTCCAAAAAATCTTTGGCAAAAAAGCCCCAGTGAGGTCCCATCCTGACTCTGATTTAATTAAAAGAGAATTCTTAGGAGCCCAGGTCTTGAGCCCAAGCATACAGATACTAGGGACAAACAAGTACTTGCTCCCTGCCCATGTGAAACTGCAACAAGTACCTCCTCCTTTTTAAAACAACAACAACAACCATGCTGGAGACTGCACCCAGAAGTCACTCATGCTAGCTAACTAACTAAGCACTCACTTCGCAGGCCCAGTCGGTCCCCAGTCGGTCCCTAGTCCCGTCTCTACAGCTACCCTTATCCAGTCTTCTCACAGATGCTCCCATTTCATCTCCTCTACCCTCCGCCTCCAAACCATGGGCTTACTCACATGAACTTATAATCAATAGAAATGCAAAACATGGTCATTCTCTTTACACTTGTGATCACTTTACCTTAAGCCATTTATCAACACACTTGGCATGGAACTCGTGGTTACAGGGTAAGACTCTAAGAAGCTGCCTTGACTCAAAATCACACATGCATACTACACACCTGGAAAAGAGCAAAGAAATCATTTTTGGTTTTCTATTTTGTTTGCAAAGCTATTCTCAGTTATCAAAATATCACTTTAAAAAATTACCACTATCCTAAAAATGATGATGCTAAGGGACTTACTGAGGGCTCTTTGATTTGCTAACAGATTATCAAAGTTTTTGGTTAAGGAGTGGGAGAGATGGCTGAGCGGTTAACAGTGCTCGGAAGCATGAAGACCCAGTCTAAAGCCCCAGTACCCAGGTACATGGCTGTGTGTGCTTGCGACTCCAGCACTGGGAGGTAGAGACGGGGAAGTCTGGGAGTTCCTGGCTGGCCTGTCTAGAACAAAAGCAAACTAGCTTATGAAGGGATCCTACTTCAAGACAATAAAGTGAAAAGCAAGGGCAGAAGACACCCAATGTCCTGTGCATGCACAGGTCCGTGTGTCATTCACATGCAGGCACTACATAACTACACTCAGACATGCTACACATTCACCAGAAAGAATAAGACCAAGTGACAAAAGGGGACATTTCTAATTAACATCCTAGTCAGTCTGAAAACTAGAGATACTAGACCATTGATAGCATATTATTCTTAGAAGTACTGGAATAAGGTTGAGCCTAGTGGTACACATCTTTAATCTTAATGCTTGAGACAGAGGTAGGAGGATCTCTGTGAGTTTGAGGCCAGCCTAGTCTACTGAGTTACAGGACAGCCAGAGCTACATAGTGAGACCCTGTTCTTCCCCCTGTACTCCTACCCCCCAAAAGAGTACTGGAATAGTAGGATACTCTCAGGAAAAAGAGCAAATGTAGAAGACCCCAAAATCTTACACCATATACGAAACTGATTCAGATGGGGAGGTGGCTTGGTGGTCTATTGTATAAATGCAAGGACCAGAGTCCAGACCCAAAGGTCTGATTCGCATAAAAAAGCTGGGATTCCTGAGACCAGCTGGCTAGACAATCAGTGAGGTTCAGTAAGAGACCCTGACTTCGAGAACTGGAGAATGATTGGAAAGACACCTGATATCAACTTCTGATCTCTACGTGCATACACATGCATGTGCACCTGCATATACACAACAATCATATAGGTATGAGAAGGAAGCACTGTTATAGGATTCCAGGTTAAGTGCTATAGCGATAGAGGAGATAAGGCATGAGGAGGCTGAGAGGCTGGCAGGCAGTGGTGGCCCATGTCTTTAATTCTAGCACTCGGAGGCATCAGAGATCAAGTGGATCTCTGCTGAGTTCTACAGAGCAAGTTCTATTACAGGTGGGGCTACACAGAGAAACTCTGTTTCAGAAAAAAAAAGAGAAAGAGAAAGAGGGGGAGAGGAATAGGGAGAGGGAGAAGGAGAGGGAGAGGAATAGGAAGAGGGAGCAGGAGATGGAGAGGAATAGGGAGAAGGAGAAAGAGAGGGAGAGGAATAGGGAGAGGGAGAGGTCGAGGTCGAGAACAAAGCTGGGAAGACCTAGGGGAGTGGCTGCTAATAGGTTAAGAGAAAACCATTTTGACAAAACAGTGACAAAACAGTCTAAACCTGTGGTGATAGCTGCACAACTTTACAAACACACTAAAAAAAAAATTAAATGCAGTGAACTTTATGATATGAATTTCAGCTCATTCTGTATTCAAACCTGTACTATAGCAAATCAGTCACTTGCTATTGTAACTTAGAGAAATAAATGGTCCATATGGGGGCTAGAGAGATGGCTCAGAGGCAAGAACACTGGCTGCTCTTTCAGAGTTCAATTCCCAGCAAACCACATAGTGGCTCATAACCATCTATAATGAGATCTGGTGCCCTCTTCTGGCCTGCAAGCATATATGTAGGCCTAACACTCAATACATTAGCCGGGCGGTGGTGGCCCACGCCTTTAATCCCAGCACTTGGGAGGCAGAGGCAGGTGGATTTCTGAGTTCGAGGCCAGCCTGGTCTACAGAGTGAGTTCCAGGACAGCCAGAACTATACAGAGAAACCCTGTATCAAACAAACAAACAAACAAACAAACAAACAAACAAGACAAAAACACTGAATACATTAAATAAATAAATAAAAATGAACTAAAAAAAAGTCAGTCCATATGACTAATGACTCCCTTACTGGCAAGCATGGACCTGGTCAAGGTCAATGCTAACCACCCACCTTTATCACATTCTCTCAGGCACTCAAACCCTTACTTCCTAAAGGTAGGAGCGCCACAGAAACATACTTACAAAGTCTGCTCTGACTGGTGGTTGCTAGGGTTGAACCTGTACGAAGGAAGCTGTTCAATATCTGCTTTAGTCAGTCCCCGAGGTTTTGCCTCTCCCAGTCTCTCTGCCAGGTTTAACAGGGCCTAAAGAGGAGAAGGAGACAGATTTTCATTCTTTACATTTTCTATAGGAGTACTATCACAACAGTCTAATTTCTTCTGTATATGCACCAGCACACACACCTGGTACCATGGAGCACATGCAGAGGTCAGAAGATAATATTTGTGGGGAGGCAGCACTCTTTACACCAAAT
>JADRCD010211655.1:0-24443 GCA_019843815.1 Montemys delectorum | reverse complement strand
AGCTCGGCAGCAGTGGAAATTTACTGGAATCTATAAGGTTGACCATAGTGAGGACTCCTATTAAGAGGATAGGGAGCCTGAAACAGCCATCTTTTTTAACTAAGTTAAATGTTTTGCTTTATGGCTTTCCACCAATATCCTTGAGATGAGACCTCTCTCTGAACTAGATGCTTGTTCATTTGGCTAGAGTATCTGTCCAGTGAGCACATGGGAGATCCTTTTTCTGTCTTTCAGTGTTGGCCTTACAGTCACTCACAACCATGCCTAATATTTTATGTGGGTATTGGAACAGGTTCTCATGCCTCCTGCAGTGAAAGCTCTCTTATACACAGAGCCATGTTTGTAAAATCTTATCTTTTATGATAAAGTCAGTAAGCTCTTTCACCCCTCTTATTATTAAATGAGTCTGTAGTAGTGTTAAACACTGGAGATTTGAACAGGCTTTGAACCTAATTGTTTTGACTTCATTCATAATTTTTAATATATTTGGGGCACTTTTATCTGTCAATATCCTAAGCATGTTTTAGAACTGGGATTAATATATTGAGTGAATACCTTTTATGATTGAACTGATTAGAATTGTTGCTAGCTTCTTTGACATCTTAAATGATACACTGTTATCTCTCCTCTTGTATGTAGATGTTCATAGGTTGTTGTTTTGTGTTATTTTTTGACATTTTTCCCTAACCCAAAAGAGAGAATACTACATAAGTAATAAATATGAAATTAGTCTATGTTGCACAATCTCTCTTTTAGATCATTGTGTCTAGCAGATTCTATAGAGGAGAATCAAAAATAAAATGTCTAACGAGTTTACAAAATCTCTAAGAGCATCACAAAGATTCCATATTAATATCTTTATGAATAATTAAAGCTGATTTAAACTGATTTCACAAACAAAATAAAACATAATAATGATGAAAATGCTCAATAATAATCCATCATAATTACTTGGATGTTGTTTTCCTATTGTGAAAAAATTACCATAATCTTAAAAGAACAATAGCTTATGTTCTTGTATTCCTTCATGTGAGCTGTCAGCTTTCCTATGCTACCTAACCTACTGTACATACACCAAGGCTAAAGTCAAAGTGCTGTTTTTCTGTAGTTTCTTCAGTAGAATCCATGTCCTTGCTCTTGCTCCTGTCAGAAGGCAGTTTCAGGCAGCCACCAAGGACTCTGCCAGCTAAGTCTTTCCTCTCCTATGCTTGACCAACATTGTCTCTTTCACATTTCAGGATTCCTCTGCATCTTTTATGTATTCCCTGCTTCCAAAATATCATAATCAGCTGATTCTCATGCTTTAGACCCTGACCTCTGCCTCTTTTTGTTCTTTCCCGCAACTTCCCTTTATGTCATATTTAACAATGTTCTTCGTCTCCTTCCCTGTTTTCAAGATGTGAACCTTGAGCCCACTTGGAAAATTCAGATTAATTCTGCTTTAGAATAGTTTAGTTGCATTTTGAGAATAACGTCAGAGGTCTTGGTTTAATGTCTTCTATTGAATAACCCCAAGATAGCAACTATGTATATGGAGTTTTTTTTTTTTAAATACAACGATACCATTTAATTTTATTAAAATCTGTGAAAGCTGAATGCAGATGAGGAGGATATCATGTTACATATCAAATCATAAATGTAAAAAAATGTAACAAACATGGCAAAACACTTTAATATATTGTAAAATAATCTTTTAAAAATTTCATTTATTTATTCAGCATTTGTGTATATGTTTGTGTGTGTATGTATATATGTGTGTATGTATATGTATATGTGGACATGTGTACAAGTATATATGCTATAACATACCTGTAGCATTTGGTTTTGACCCAGCCAAAAATCATATTTTAAGATAATGAAAAATATTTGTTTTATTTGATGAAGGCCAAGATCTCCTTGATCTTGGAATATGATAATATTCCAATCTAGAAAAAAATATATATATGTGTGTATATATGAACCATAATGAATAATTATATATACATACATATGTGTCTGTGTATATAATTCTGATAGAAGAACAGCTTAGTCTATAGAATACACCAGATCTCCCTTAGATATAATTGTCACAGCATCTCCCTACCTCAAAAGATTTTATGAAAATAGAAATTATAAATAAGTATACATGCTCACATCTTCCTATTCTTTCTGTTTCATTTCCCAGGCATGTCAGCAATTGCCTGTCATACAGGTGAGTTTCTTTTTCCTGGTTACCATGGTACATACTCCAACTAACCAATGTATTTTATCTCCAAGTGCAGAGTTTCCAAGGTAACCAGATGGCAAACAAAACCAAAAGTTTCCCCAAATATGAACACATTCAATTTCTCTAAGTGGTGCATATCTTAATTATAAAATTTTAGTAATAAATTGGGAAAGGTTGAGAATGAGATAGACCTTTACCAATATATTTTTAAATCTTTAACAGATAACTAATTGTAAAAATAACTTTTGAATCTGTCAAAATATCCTCAAAGATATTAAAGTAAAAGCATAATGCTAATTGTATTAATCATTATTCTGTGTCTTTGTGATAGCAAAATTTTGGAGTCTAAAATAGAAATATATTTGTAAATGCCAATAATAAAGGATAGAGTACTGTAAATCATAATAATTTGATAAAATTTCATATAAATATTACAAAATTTAACCATATACTTTCAAATGTGTAAATAAAAATATTTGAAAGATAACACATTTTTATAAAACTCAGTAATTTTATTGAGAATGATTATTGTGTTATCAAGATATTCTAAAAAGTAAAAAATATAACTGTATATTACAAAGGTAGTATATTTTTCTTGCATTAGTAAGCTATGTTTCTATTGTAAAACAACCTTTTGGAGACTTGAACTCATAATTTATATTGTCTCAGATTAATTCATATAAAAATTGTTTCTATTATTTTAAAATTGATTTCCTTATGGAAACATGAGCCATTGAGTTGAATTATGTTCAATCAGAACTATTGGCTCTCTGTAATAAAATATAAAACATAAGACTTTCTCTTTGTCCTTTATTTACAGTCTTTCGAACATGAGTTTGCTAATTATCTTATGCAAGAGTGGCGTGTACATTTTTCATTCCTTTAATATGGAATTCTTATGCAACTTCTTGACCAATTTGTGCTAAAATTGCATCTCTCAGGCTATGAACACAGATCTCAGCCATCGTAGTAGGAGAAGAATGGTCATGTGGCTGACAGACTTAATAGTTTCCTGGGTCTATAACAAAGAGTAGTGAAATCTGGCCCACCATACTTAAACCTTTTCAGACCTGACAGACTTCACAGACTTCTAATTCTTTTTGTTGACTAAAGGAACTGTTCAATTTTTTTTTAATTTTTACTTTTTAAAAAGTTTATATTACTATGATTGAGATATTTTTATTGTATTGTAAATCCTTATTAAACAAATGCAATTCTACTTTTCAAAATATTTGTGATATATGAGATTCTAATGTGATACAATGATACATTAAATGTCCATCCGATTTGGGAAGCAGCTTACTTTTAGGGAACTATGTTTGGCATGTAGAAAATCTTGAAGTTGACCTTTAACAATACAGGATCCTAAACACAATATCATAATTAAAATTAAACAGTTGGAAAGGGGAATAATCTCCCAAAAATCAGAAACAGCAATAAAAGATTTCACAAATAATATTTTAAAATATTATCAAATTATAATTTTCTAAAAAATACCTCTCATGTTATAACTTATGAAATTTTAAAATGTTTAAGAACAGTTTCATCTTGCAGATTTGCCAGTATTATAAAAATTACCAATATTGACTATTATATTTGCTTGGATTTAAGTGAGTTTTAAAAGTGCCATAACTCAATTTATGAAATAAAAACAGATCTGTGGTGCTACTATGTCAGGGCATAGTTTTAGATTTCACATGTCTTATGTGTGCCTGAGTAGGCATTTTTGGGGGAGGTGATATGACTTTTCACACTAGGTAAGCAATATAGTCCAAGTCTACATTCCTGAACTTCAATAAATTTTTATTTATTTCTATAATCTCATTTACTTAATTTGCTAAGGGAATCATTCTTATGCTACCTTTGTATAATGTCCAATAGAACAAGATCCTTACAAAATCAAAGACAAACATATTTAACAATCCATTCATTATACAGAAAAGAGCTGCTAGTGTTCCCAAAAGAGCTGGAACATATGTATCAGCATATAAGAATTAGATGATTTGAGTCATAAACATTTTAAATCTACTGATAGATTTGGCTTTTAGATATTCTCCATGATATTACAGTGCTTAAGTACTGAACTCTGTGCCATTCTTAAAGCCAGCAGAATATTTGTATTATGTACTTTCTCTCCCTAATGTCCATTGTGCAATCTCTTTGCTCTTCCTCAATATGCCTGCATTGTATATTATTTTTATTAGATGTTTTCTTTATTTATATTGCAAATTTTATCCCCTCCAAAGACCCCCCATCCCATTTCCTTCTCCCTGCTCATTAACTCACCCGCTCCCACTTCCCTTTCCTGGCATTCTCTATATTGGGGTATCAACCTTGATGAGACCAAGGGCCTCTCCTCTCATTGATGACCTACAAGGCTATCCTCCGCAACATATGCAGCTGGAGACATGGGTCCCTACATGTGTACTTTTTGGTTGGTAGTTTAGAATATGGGAGCTCTGGGGATAGTGGTTGGTTGATATTGTTGTTCCTCCTCTGAGGCTGCAAACCCCTCTAGCTCCTCCATTGGGGACTTTGTGCTCAGTCCAATGAATGGCTGTGAGCATCCACTTCTATATTTGTCAGGCACTGGCAGAGCCTCTCAGGAGACAGCTATATCTGGCTACTGCCAGCAAGTACTTGTTGGAATCCAGAGTGGTATCTCGGTTTGGTATGTGGGATGGATCCCTAGGTGGGACAGTCACTGGATGGCCTTTCCTTTAGTTTCTGCACCAAACTTTGTCTCCATATTTCCTACTATGGGTATTTTGATCCCCCTTCTGAGAAGTAACAAAGTATCCACATCATTGTCTTCCTTCTTCTTCAGCTTCAAGTGGTCTGAGAATTGTATGTTGGGTATTCCAAAATTCTGAGCTAATATCTGCTTATCAGTGAATGCATGCCATGTGTGTTCTTTTGTGATTGGGTTACTTCACTCGGGATGATATTTTCTATTTCCATCCATTTGCCTAAGAACTTCATGAAATCATGGTTTTTGATAGCTGAGTAAATTGTGTAAATGTACGAAATTTTCTGTATCCTTTCCATTGTTGAAGGACATTTGGGTTCTTTCCAGCTTCTGGCTACTATAAGGCTGCTATGAACTTCGTGGAACATGTGTCCTTCTTACATGTTGGAGCATCTTCTGGGTATATTCCCAGAAGTGGTACAGGTGGATCCTCAGGTAGTACTATGTGCAAGTTTCTGAGGAACTACCAAACTGATTTCCAGAGTGGTTGTACCAGCTTCCAATCCCACCAGCAAGGCATGAGTGCTTCTCTTTCTCCACAACCTCACCAGCATCTGCTTTCACCTGAGTTTTTGATCTTTTCCATTATGACTGGTGTAAGGTGGTATAAGGATATTGAACATTTCTTTAGGTGTTTCTCAGCCTTTCCGTGGTCTTCAGTTGAGGATTCTTTGTTTAGCACTGTACCACATTTTAATAGGGTTATTTGATTCTCTGGAGTCTAACTCCTTGAGTTCTTTTTATATATTGGATATTAGTCCTCTATTGGGTATAGGGTTGGCAAAGATTTTTCGCAATCTGTTGGTTGCTGTTTTATCCTGTTGACAGTTTCCTTTGCCTTACAGAAGCTTTGCAATTTTATGAGTTCCCATTTGTCAATTCTTGATCTTACAGCACAAGGCATTGGTGTTCTGTTCAGGAAATGTTCCCCTGTGCCCATGTGCTAGAGGCTTCTCCCCACTTCTTTTCTATTAGCTTCAGTGTATCTGATTTTATTTGGAGGTCTATGGTCCACTTGGACTTGAATTTTGTACAAGGAGATAAGAATGAGTTGATTTGCATTCTTCTACATACTAACCGCCAGTTGAAGCAGCATCATTTGTTGAAAATGCTGTTCTTTTTCAATTGGATAGTTTTAGCTCCTTTGTCACAGATGAAGTTACCATAGGTGTGTGGATTCATTTCTAGGTCTTCTATTCTATTCCACTGATATACCAGCCTGTCACTGTACCAATACCAAGAAGTTTTGTTTTGTTTTCACAACACCTCTGTAATACAGCTTGAGGTCAAAGGATGGTGATTCCACCACAAGTTCTTTTATTGTTGAGAATAGTTTTCGATATCCTAGGTTTTTTGTTATTCTAGATGAATTTGAAAATTGCTCTTTCTAACTCTGTGAAAAATTGAGTTGGAATTTTGATGGTGATTAAATTATATCTGTAGCTTGCTTTCAGAAAGATGGCCATTTTTGCTATATTAATCCTGCCAATCCATGAGCAAGGGAGATCTTTCCATCTTCTGAGATCTTAGATTCCCTTCTTCAGAGACTTGAAATTCTTTTCATACAGATCTTTCACATGCTCAGTTAGAGTTGAACCAAGGTATGTAATATTATTTGTGGCTATTGTGAAGGATGTCATTTCCCTAATTTGTTTCTCAGCCTGTTTATCCTTTGTGTAGAGGAAGGCCACTGATTTGCTTGAATTAACTTTGTATCCTGCCACTTTGCTGAAGCTGTTTATCGGTTTAGGAATTCTCTGGTGGAATTTTTGGGGTCACTTCAGTATACTAGCATATCATCTGCAAATAGAGATATTTTGATTTCTTCCTTTCCAATTTGTATCCCTTTAACCTCCTGTTGTTGTCTAATTGCTCAGCTAGGACTCAGAGTATTATATTGAATAGGTACAGAGAGAGTGGGCAACTTTTTCTAGTCCCAGATTTTAGTGGGATTGCTTCAAGTTTCTCTCCATTTAGTTTGATGTTGTCTACTGATTGGCTGTATATTGCTTTTATTATGTTTAGGTCTGGGCCTTGAATTCCTGATCTTTCCAAGTCTTTTATTATGATGGGGCATTGGATTTTGTCTAATGCTTTCTCAGCCTCTAATGAAATGATCATGTGGTTTTTTTCTTTGAGTTTGTTTATATGGTGGATTACGTTGATGAATTTCCATATTTTGAACCATCCCTACCTCCCTAGGGTGAAGCCTACATGATCATGATGGAAGATCATTTTGTTGTGTTTTGGATTCAGTTTGCGAGAATTTTATCGAATATTTTTGCATTGATATTCATAAGGGAAATTGGTCTGAAGTTCTCTTCAAACCACACAAATTGGACCTTTGTTTGGTTTAGGTATAAGAACAATTGTGGTTTCATTGAACGAATTGAGTAGATTACCTCCTACATCTATTTTGTAGAAATGTTTGAGGAATATTAGGTCTACTTTGAAGGTCTGATACAACTGTGCACTAAACCTATCTGGTCCTGGATATTTTTTTTATTTTATTTTTTTTATTTTTTTATTTTTTTTTATTTTTTATTTTTGCTGGGAGACTATTAATGACTGGTTCTATTTCTTTGGGGATATGAGACTATTTAGATTGATTATCTGATCCTGTTTTAACTTTGGTACCTGTTATTTGTCTAGAAAATTTTCCTTTTCATTCAGCTTTTCCAGTTTTAAGACTGATTTCATTGTATCTCATATGTTTGGGTATGTTGTAGCTTCATTTTCATTAAACTCTAAAAAGTCTTTAATTTCTTTATTTCTTCCTTTAAAAAGTTATTATTGAGTAGAATATTGTTCAGCTTCAACATGTATGTGGGCTTTCTATTGTTCATGTTGTTATTGAGAAAATTTTCCATTTCCTCCAGATTTTCCAGTTTTGTTGAGTATAGGCTTTTGTAGTAGGATCTGATGATTTTTTTGGATTTCTTCAAGAAAGTTTCTGATGTTATGTCTCTCTTTTCATTTCTGATTTTGTTAACTAGGATACTGTCTCTGTGGCCTCTAGGTAGTCTGGCTAAAGGTTTATATATCTTACTGATTTTTCTCAAAGAACTAGCTCCTGGTTTTGTTGATTCTTTCTATAGCTCTTTATGTTTCCACTTGGTTGATTTCAGTCCTGAGTTTGATTATTTCCTGTGGTCTACTCCTCTTGGGTTTATTTGCTTCTTTTTGTTCTAAAGTTTTCAGATGTGCTGTCAGGCTGCATGTTCTCCCCAGTTTCTTTTTTGAGGCATTCAGAGCTATAAGTTTTCCTCTTAGGACTGCTTTCATTGTGTTCCATATGTTTGGGTATATTGTGTTTTCATTTTCATTAAACTCTAAAATGTCTTAAATTTCTTTATTTCTTCGTTGACCAAGTTATTATTGAGTAGAGCGTTGTTCAGCTTCAACATGCGTTCTGTATTTCTTTAAGGGAGTTATTTATGTCCTTCTTAAAGTCCTCCATCAGCATCATGAGATGTGATTTTAAGTCCACATCTTGCTTTCTCTGGTGTGTTGAGGTATCCAGGACTTGCTGTAATGGGAGAACTGCATTCTGATGAAGACAAGTAGTCTTGGTTTCTGTTGGTAAGATTCTTGTGTTTGCCTTTTGCCATCTGGTTATCTCTGGGGTTAGATGTTCTTGTTGTCTCTGGCTGGAGCTTGCTCTTCCTGTGGGTAAATATGCCTGAGTCAGGACTCCTGAGTGACCAGCTCTCTCCTGGCAGAACTTGTGCAAAGAGGGCTATGAACAGCCCAAGCTCTGGGTGTAGATCGCCGACCAGAAGGATCCTTTCTCAGGAGCTACACATTTCCTGTGCCAACATGTGTGCTCCTTGCTGGCCTGCTCCAGACAGTTACTGGAAAGAAAGTGACTATCTCACCTCTGAGCTGGGGAGTGAAAGCACTCCTAGGAGACTAGCTCTCTCCTGGCAGAACTTGTGCACAGCTGGTTGTGAATCATCCTTATTTCATGGGTGCAGATGAGTAATTCCTTAATATCTGTATTTATGAAAGAATTAAATTCAGAGTACACTACTCTATGTTTCATATATCACCATGTTGATATTTTTGTATTAAAACTTGGATCTGTTCATTAATAGTTTGTGATAACAGTAAGCAACTTAGCAAGAGAAAAAGAGATATTTATTTTGTTTATCCTTATGCTTCCAGAGTGTCTAATTTGTAACATTGTAGTGTGTGTGTGAGATTCACTTTATAGCAAAAGTAGAGTGCTTGTGAATGGGCTAAATATAAAGTTTCTGAAAAACAGTGGTTCCTCAAGAATGGAAAACATTTATAAAAACACCATTTGCTGCCTCGTTCCTTTATTTTTGATATTTATTTCATGAATTTTTAGTAAATGAATACATTGTATATTGCTCATATCTTCTCCCTTTTCCAGTACCTCACTTACATTTTGTAAGAATTTATACCACAAGTGAGCTTCATGCTTCAAGGTGTGATGTATTTTCTTTAAGAATGTTTAAGCACAGGGCACAGTTTTAAGCGTCATTGCCACTGAATTAGTTCAGAAGAGCTGCCATAGCAATTGGATGGCAGAACGTATATCTGGCTAGGATCACTCACTTTTAATTGCTTATGTATGTGCACTTAAAACTTATTAATAAAATATAAAACAATGTATATTTACTGTATAAAATGTTTTAAAGTATGTATATATCATTAAGTGTGGCTCATTAATGAAAAAAAAACCTACACCACTATATCTTTCTCAACTTCATGTTCTTTTTTTTCTTGTTTGTTTTAAAATCCACAGAATCCAATTAGTGTTTCTTATATTTGCTTGAGTGTAAAGTATTACCCTGGGGTATAGGCAACATCAACATGAACTCAATCTTAAAAGTAAATCTCCCTTTTTCTTAGCAGTCAGTTATGAATAGCTTAGAGTTGATTTCAGGATCCCTTCTTATGCTTTTCTGGAAATTCCATTTGGTTGGACTTTGTCCAGATACTGCTGGCTACTTTGAGTTATTCTATACAATATCCATATTATTGCAGAACATTATTGCAGAAGAATTATTCTTCCCATCCTGGAGCACATCATCCTCTCTGCCCCCTTTTTTGTATTATGATTGGAGACTTGGGAAGGGTATTGATATGGATAGATGTCCCATTTGTCACTTTCCACTCATAGGGACAACCTCAGCATGTCAACTGTTATGAGTCTCTCCAGTAAAAGACAACAAAAATAATCAGAACAAGGCTGAAAGTAGAAAGTAGAAATAGAAATCTAGGGATCTAATATGAACATTTAGAAGGCAGTTCAGTAACATGAACTTTCACAAAGAAGTATAGGCAACTAAGGGATGATGAATACAGGAGAAATATTCTTCTCCAGGGATGACCTCAGCAATTGGTTATCTAAAACAAAATGGGCAGTCTTGACAACATAGTTACTTTTAATATTATATACAGTGATCAGGTAAGATTTATGAATTTAGTAATATATATGTGTGTAGATAATATATAGATGTATGGACACTCATAAAACATGCAGAGGAACAATATTTAAAGAAAAAGTGGCCATATCTTTAAAACAGAGCAAGGGGTTTATTGAAGTGTCTGAAGAAAAAAAAGGGAAAAATCAAATAATTATATTTTAGTATCAAAAGACTTTAAAAAATATTTTAAAAACAAAAAAATCAATAAATTTTATACAGATGATAAGAATCCCCTTGCCATGGATTTCGATCATAATAAACAGTATGAGGCATGAATTCCATCCTGTGGAGCAAGTGTCATATCCAATGAAGAGGGGTTTGTCACTCCTTAAGAGTTTTACTACTGTTGCACAAGGTCTCAGATCTTGCCTGCAAGTCACTGTTGTAGTAAAAAACATCTGTCCTTTGAAAAGATAATTGAAGTTGTTTCTCCTTCAGCAGATTCTGTAACACCATGGAAGCTAGCCATCAGGGAGCAAGTTTCTCAGTAAGTTTAATGTCTTATAACCGAAGTGTGTAACTTCTTCAGCAATAAGGTTTACCAACAATCTACGGCAGGTAACCAAGAACAATGGTAATAGCCTTTATTATTACTGAATTTTCTAATATTTTATACTGTTTGTAACTCTAGAGAAAGTGTATCAAGCCACCCCACAAATATATATTATATAAAAACATATATGTGTATACATATATGTGCATATATATTCTTTTTATATATATATCCTATATATACATTTTATGTAATATATTCAAATATACAAAATATAAATATAATATATATGAAATAGAATATATTTCAATATTTTTTGAACAATATGAAAATAATAATATATATTAAGAATAATAAACTTTTTTTTAATTTACTTTCTGACAAGTTCTTCTTACCCAGGATGGCCTAGAACTTTTCATGTAAACCAGGTTGGCCTCATACTCATGATGATACACTTGCCTGTGCCTCTGGAGTGCTTGGGTTATATGATCAAACCCTACATCTCTGCTCCTGTTCTTCTAGCCTAGCAGTCACACTTTGATTCCTCCAAGGCAATCTGTTCCCTCTGCCGGCTGGATTCCTTCTTTGTATGTGGCACCAGGAGTGGAAAAATGACTTATCAAAATGACAGTTTTGTCATGTTCCCATGAATAAAGCACAGGACCTGGGTGGATGCCAGCCCAGGAAGATGTTGCAGATGGCAGACCTGGCATTGTCAACTCTGGCTGGTCCACAGTAGGACTGTGAAAAGTGGGTTACTCAGTGTGACTGTTCCACTACAGTCACTTCTTACCAGTCACATAGCAACCTCAGAGTGTGGAGAGGAACTGTCCTAAGGCTCCTTAGTTCATGGGTATGCAATCTCTCCACAGTTCTTTAATTACAGGTGTATGATAGGATTTGCCAAGATCACATACCTCAGAATTTGCATCTGTTCCTGAACAAGGAGGTCACTCAGAAAGCAGCTGACAATCCAGTCCAGAGTTTGAGTTGAGGATCCCATTCTCCAAAATCCAAAACTGGTCATCAGGATTTCAGGTTTCCTACCACTTTTGAACATGTTTTAAATGAACATCTAGATATAATTACTTCAAATCATCACGCTCCTTGTCCATTCTGTTTTGGTAAAACGTCTGGTTTGACTACATTTGCCTTTCCTGCCAGCTATTTTGTCACTGGCTGAGCTGCTGTCAGTGTGGTGTTAGTACTCTGCACTCAGCCATCTCCATCTAAGTTTAGTGACCACTTGCTTTCCTCATTTATTTCATAACAACTTGGAAAAATGTTGGAGAACATGTAGTGTATAATCAGAGTGTTGAAATCATGCAAACAGGGAGGCATGATTGTGCTTGAGGTGATATTTACAAAATGGCAATCCATCAGACACCAACCGACCCTTTCTGACATATGTTAATATTAAAGGTTTAAAAGTGGACAGGCATGCAGTTACTTCCAATTTGTAACAGAATCCCTGCTAAATCACAAAGTTATTTTACAGACAAGAAGAAAAGCTCAAGTTAAGACAAGGTCATCTGAATTGCTTCCTAAGAGCAAAGAACAGGTTGGGTCCAGCCTGCCCGTAGGCCCATCTCTTCTGTTCCAGCTTTTGTATATTACCACTGTTTCCTCCCATGTTTGACATTTCTTTACCACATGGATTCTGTGACACAATTCTCATCCTGCACCAGAGCTTACCAACCTTTAGTAACTTAACTTTTAAACTCTTTAATATAAAGCAATGTCCTGTGTTTTTCTCTAAAGATAACTAATTACTATGGCATTATAAACTGCCTTTAGGACCAGCAAGATGGCTCAGTGAGTAAAGTCACTTGCCACCAAGCCTAAAGTACTGAGTTTGATTACTGGAGACCTCATGGGAGAAGAAAGTGACTGACCCCTGAGTGTTGTCCTCTGACCTACACCTGTGCATACATGCACACTCACAAACACACACACACACACACACACACACACACACACACACATACATGCATGCAAATAAAGTTCAGTAAAATTGCAAAATGGGCAACAATTAGATATAGAAAATAGCCTGAACTATAACTTTCAAAGGAACATCTTCCTCATATAGAATGTAGAATTTTAACTTTTATTTCAATTTTGTAGAAACTCATTGAAGTAATCATAAACTTGAGCCTCATAAAATATGAAGACATGACCATTATTACATGGTACATGAAAGCAAAAATGGGGGAAAAATTGACCTATCCTTCCCTAAGCATTTGCCATAAAGAAATATTAGTTATGGAAATAAAACCTCCCACAAACGTATATCAAAGGCTTAAAACTAAGACTGGCTCTGTTTTTACCAAAAGGCATATAATACTTAAGATATTGCTTATAGATGACAATACTCAATACTGCATTTATATATATACATATGTATATATATGTATATATATGTGTGTGTATGTATAAAGTTATACATATATGTGTATAATTATAAAATTATATATATAATATAAAATTATACATTATATATATATGAAAAATGTGTATTTATTATTAGGAGTCATATGAGCTCAATATTTAATAGTAGAGACAATTTATTACATATTGAAGCTGTCTGAATTTCTTAGTCTATTATTAACCTTGATGGAGTTGTATTAAGCTACATATTTAACAATAAAAAGTTACAGTAATGTAATTCAGCTGAAGATGATGCAGGAAGGAGTTTAGATCAGCTGGAAGATGAAATGAGTTAGAGATACAATAGAATACACTGCTAAAAGAAGACTGGGGGAAGATTTCAGAGACAGTAGGAACTAGTTAGAGAGGGATAGTTAGAGAGAGGGAAGGAAAGATAGATAGTAGATTCTGAGTGAAACAGGCCTGTGGCTTCACTTGGATCTGTGGGTCTCTTCAACCGGAGGTTAGGTTGGACCTGCAAAATGAAACGATCAAGAGAACAAAGAGACAGACACCAAGTAAATTTTTATCAAGGCATCTCTTTACTTGGGGATATTTTGAACATTTATAGGCAGGTAAGAAATGAAGCTGAAAATCTCTAGGCACAAGGTATATGCAAAAGTAAACAAAAGCAGCAAACAAGAAGACACCAAGGTCTCTGCAAACTCAAAAGTTCTCATGCAGGTAGGCGAGCAGGCAGCCAGGTGTAGCCTCCTTCAAAATGCTCAAAGGCAAACTTCAGAGTAGTGGGCCATTGTCTAGGTCCAGCAGGTGTCTGCTTCCAGTCTCAGGCTGTTAGCTCTGCCACTGAGCTGAGGCAGGGGGGAGGGAGCCAATATCTCCCCCTTATTTATTAGATAAAAAGGAGGACCAAGACCATATCAAACAGCACAGTTTTGCGTGGAGATTTTAACGGTGCTTAGATGGATATAACTGTGTGGTATTTATTATCTCTGGCAGATATCTTTAACCCATCATTGAGGTCACATGCATCTAGTTTGACACTGCAAACCGGGCTTATTATGTGTTTTTTCAAAAACACAACCACTGGGCACATGCCTCTACCTTAGGTGGATTTCTGCCAAAGCCCTAACTCGCGGACCACAGGTTTTTAACATGCACCCTCTTCCGTGCACCTAATGCCAAGACTTGTCTTTATTGATCTGCCAAGTCCAAGAAACTGACACCATTTTTTTTTTTGAAAAATGCCTCTTTGAAGTTTTTGAAAGGTTGCTCTCCATGGTGTGGTGCAGGCCTCTGAGTTGCAAATTTTTGGCTTTAACTCTGGAGGCGGTTACCTAGGGAACAGATCTCAATTCACAGGCAAATTAGTAGGTTAGGCCAGAAAACTCGGGATTTGCATTAACCTTTGGAATGCTGAAACTGTGGAGGTGGGGAAGACCATGAGTAAGTCAGGCTAGCAACTTGGAATTTGCATTAGCCAAACCTCTTTGCTTTGGGAGTGAGCCTGTGTATTGAATTGTTTGTTTAGTTTTGAGAGTAAGCAATTTTCCAGATAAAATGGGAAGAAGCAAATTTAAAGCTGGCAGAAAAGGCTGTCAGCTTAAAAACTAAAAGAAAACGAAAGAAAAAGAAAAAAAAAAAGACTTCTCAGCAGCATGTTTAAGCACACTTGCTAGGAAGGCTGTGGCTCTGAGTTCACTTGACAGATTAGCCTTTCAGGAAGCCACCATGCTCCATCTTCTTTCTGAGAAAAAAAATATATATGGACCCTCTGCCCCAGACCAAGACAGGGTCTGGCTCATGACAGGCATTGGTGAGCGGGTCCCTCCAGTGTATCATGGCATACGAACTTGCAGTGTTAGGATTCCAATGTTGGTCTGCCTTGGACTTACCTTTGATGTCAGTCTGCAAAAAATTCAAAATAAAAAGCACAAAGGCAAGGTGTGCCTTTGGGGATCTCAGGGGGAACAGATTCTCCCTCCCTCCTTGGATTTCAAAAGCCAGGTTTTAAATGTGTGATGTGCTCACTCAATAATTCCTTGACCCATAGGGTTATATGGGATCCCAGTTTTATGAAAAATGTCAAAATCCTTGCAAAAAGGCATAATGTTTTTGCCAGCATAACCTGGTCCAATATCAGTTTTAGTCACTTTGGGTAATCCCATAGCATTAAAGGCTTGTAAACAATGATCAATTATATTTCTAGAGGCTTCTCCTGTATGCATGGATGCAAACATAAATCCTGAACAAGTGTCAATATAGACATGTATATATTTAAGCTTTCCAAATTCTGCATAATGAGTTACATCCATCTGCCAAATTTGATTGGGCATAAGGCCTCTTGGGTTGACGCCTAGATGTGGAACTGAAGATAAAATCACACACTTAGGGCATTGTTTAACAATCAGTCTTGCTTGCTCTTTGGAAATTTTATGTTTGAGCCTCAGAGTCTGACTAGGCAGGTGGAAATTATCGTGATTCCATTTAGCTAAGGCCACAGGATCTGAAACTAAAACCTCTCCTACCAGAGCCCTGTCAATGAGATTATTGCTCTGGCTAATGGATCAGGTAGGCCAGTATGAACCCGTATATGACCAATATAAAACTGATTTTTTCGTGCAAGAATGATACTTTGTAGTTGAGAAAATAAGGCTCGTGCTGTGGTATTGAAATTAAATGTACCACATGTCTCTAAAAACGGTACTGATTGGGCTATTTAAAAGCTGTCTGTGTAGAGATTAAAAGCATCAGATACAGTTTCAAACACCTTTAATACTGCTGTTAATTCAGCTATTTGAACTGAGAGACCAGGAGTCTCTATGACCACCTGTTGATTATTAATGAGATATCCAGCTTTTTCTTTAGAGGAACCATCAATGAATACCACAAGGGCATTATTTAAGGACTGCAAAGAAGTTATATTTGGAAAAATTACTTCATGCACATTTAAGAAATTTATCAGTTTATCCTGGGGATAATGATTATCTATAATTCCTTGAAATCCTATCTGAGCAAGCAACCATTCTGTGCTATGCTGTTTTAACCAGGAGTCTTGCTCCAAAGTAAAAGGCTGAACGATAATATCTGGCTCCTTATCAAAATAAGTCAGTGCTAGTTTTCTACCAAGCACAATTATTTGGGCAACAGCTTCATAATATGGCAAGATATTATGTTTAGGAGATATACTTGAATGTATCCACATAAGGGGTGCCTTCTTCCGTAACAATGCTGTAGGAGCATGAGTTGTATTGAAAATTAATAAATGCAAAGGTAAAGAATAATCTATGTAAGTAACAAATTGATTTTCAATAGCTTTTTCTACCTGTTGTAAGGCTGACATTCCTTCTTTAGTTAAAAATCTAGGAGAATTTGGATCAGAACTACCTTTGAGAATATCAAATAAGGACTTCAAATCTCCTGGAGTAAGCTTTAAGTAGGGACGAAGCCAATTGATATCACCTAATAAGTTTTGAAAATCATTCAAGGTTTTTAATTTGTCTCTACGAATAACTATCTTTTGAGGAATAACAGCTTGACCCATAAGTGTAAACCCTAAATAATTATACGGATCCTGAGTTTGCACCTTTTCTGGAGGTATCTGTGGTCCCTTCTCATTTAGGGCAACTTGTAAGTCTCTATAACATAAAAGTACTTTTTAGGAATTTTTCCTGCTAATAGGACATCATCTGTGTAGTGGTAATATATATCATTGGCCATTTTTTTGTTATAGGGTCAATGACCTGTGCCACAAACTTCTGACATAGTATAAGACTATTAGCCATGCCTTGAGGAAGGACTGTCCATTGATATCTTTTCATAGGTTCCTTAAAATTAACAGATGGAACATTAAAAGCAAATCTCTAACAATCCTCAGGGTGCAAAGGAATTGTAAAGATAGAGTCCTTTAAATCCATAACTATCTTTAAACTCCTTTTGGAATTGCCACTGGAGATGGTAATCCAGTCTGTAATGCTCCCATAATTACCATTGTTTCATTTACCTTTCTTAAGTCTTGTAATAGTTTCCATTTACCTGACTTTTTTCTTGATAACGAATGTAGGCGTATTCCACAGGGAATTGGATTCCCTCAGATGTCCTGCTTCTAATTGCTCCTATACTAGCAAAGAAGCTGCTTTTATTTTTCTTGAGTTAACGATCACTGATCAACCCATATTGGAATATTATTAACCCACTGAATTTTATCAACATGGGGCACAGGCAAGATAGTGGGCATCATGGAAAATGTTTCAAACATTTCCTATTAGAGTAAGGCTTAGGGCCTCTGTATGTTCTAATGTCCCATTTTGACCTCTGTTTATTAGCTAACTCACTAGGGCTGCACAAAACCAGCCTCATCTGTGATAACAGATCTCTCCCCCTACAGAGTAACAGGGAGATTTGACATGACATATGGCTGAATCTGCCCTGAATTATCTTCCTCATCTCTCCAGGTTAGAAGCTTAGAGTTTCATTTTGGGTTATTGGCATAACCAATTCCTTGGAGATGAGTGATTGATTCAGTCAGAACCCAAGTTGAGGGCCAGTTTTGGCCTCTAATAATGGTCACATCAGCTCCCGTATCTATTAAACCTTCAAAACTTTTTCCTTCAATAATTAATTTAAGATTAGGTCTTTTATTAGTAATAGATTGTACCTAAAATACTTCAGGAGCACCAAAACAACTCTGTCCTTCATTAGTAATAACATTAGAAGACATCAGATACAGAGGAACTAAGATAAACTGAGCGATTTTCTGATTAGCAGGTATTATAATGACACCGTGTGGTGAGGACGCCATAATCTTAATTTCTCCCTGATAATCGAAGTCAATAAAACCTGGATAAATTTGCAATCCATTCACAATCACACTACCGCTTCCAATTACAAACCCCCAGGTCTCTGAAGGTAAAGGCCCATAAACTCCAGTGGGCAGAATCTGAAATCCCATTTCTGGCATTAGTACTGTGTGACAGGTGAAGCATAGGTCTACTCTTACACTTCCTGGGGTTGCTCTGAAGAGCTCAGATACAGATCTTCCTGGCTTGTTGGCAACCTCGTGGCCCTATATACAGCTTGTTTTCAGAATGGGGCCCGGGGCTGGCCTCAACTCATTTTTTGACCAGGTTTTGTCTTGAAAACCCTTTTTAATTCGACACTCTGTAGCCCAGTGTTTTCCCCTCTTACAATGAGCACAAACTCTTGGCACGGCTCCTGATTGCTGTCTGTCTGTGCTCCCTGATTTTTTAGGACAATCGTTTTTGAAATGGTTAATACTTCCGCATGAATAGCATTTTCTATTTTCTTGCCTTTGCACCAGAATTTCTGGAATGGTAGTGCCTGGCAATGCCCTTGCCATAGCTAAACTCTGTTTATAAGAAGGCCCAATGTCTGCACAAAAGTGAATATATCCAGATAAATCCATTTGACCCTTGTGTGACAGAATAACTGCTCTGCACATTGAGTTAGCATTTTCATAGGCTAATTGTGTGATAAGAGGACAGTCCATATAGGAAGTCCCAAGCTTTCTGCTTGCAGCTTGTTGCAATCTAGCTACAAAATTCTGAAAAGGTTCCTCTGGACCCTACTGGATACCAGATAAACTCCCACTATCCTCATCTTTTGTGGGTAATTGCAACCAAGCTTTTCTAGCTGCCATTGCAATTTGGACAAATGCTCTGGCGGGGTACTTGATCTGTCTAGCATTCCTTTCATACTGTTCTTCCCCCAGTGGCATGTCTAAATTCCAATCTGGATTACCTGACTGAGTGTTTTGGGCTACTGATTTCTTGCTAGCCTCCCGCCATTCTGAGTTCCAAACCAAATAATCTCCCACCTGCAATGTGGCTCGGCACAACATCTTTCTGTCCTGTGGCGTTAGATTAAAATCTATAACATTGTCCAAGAGTTCCTGAGTAAAGGGTGCATTAGGACCATGTTGAATAACCGTTTCCTTAAGATCCTTAATAATTTTGATATCCAAAGCTTGATAATATCTATACAATTCATCATTCTGATCCCGCCGTTCCACAACTGGGAATGCTAGCAATCTGGAAATCTCTTGCCCTCTCTCGAGAGCCTGACAGAATGCTCTCTAAAGGAGAACGTTCTGCCTCCCGATAGCTGTCCTTCCTTCTGCCTGACAGGGTCTTAAACTCCCTTAGTGGCATTTGAATGCTGCCTCTTTTCAGGAGACCCAGTGAATCTGCTTTTTGCAGAAGTAGTTTGGGCTCCCTCGGTTAGAGTATCTGAGCCTGAGGAGGTATCTTTATCCCTCTCAGCTTCCGTGTCTGAGTCTACTGAGGAGCTATGTTTCCATAATCTCGGAACTAGTCAAACTCAGTTCGCTTTCTGAAGGCTCTTTCTTCTGCTTTATTTCATTCTCCTCCATAATATCCATGACAAGCCCCTAAAGGTGGAGAGGGAATCCATCCACTTTATTATTTCTGAGCGCCTTTCTGATTTTTCCCAAATTTTTTATTTATCTTTTTCAGTCCTTCCAGCCAAGGACAATGAGCTTCTATCTCTTCTGAAAGATTTGTTAGTGCTTTCCTTTCTACCCTGACTCCCCTTGTTCTGAGTAGCCTGTCTGAGTTATGAATGGCTACCTTTGAAACCTTTGATCCCATTTCCACTGTCAAAAAATCTAAGTGAATCGTGCTCCAGGTCAGTACCTATTCAGCCTAGACCCGTACCCTTCCCACATGGACTTCTACAATATGGCCAGCACTGGCATCAATTACCTACCGTGTGGAAGACATACGGTACGTCCTTTTCCTTTTCTATTATTATGCAGAGCTCTGCAACCGTGTGTCCTCTATCTATTTCTCCACATCTGAGCCTTACGTTGGGCGCCATCTGAGTGAAACCAGCCTGCGGCTTCACTTGAGTCTGTGGGTCTCTTCAGCCAGAGGTTAGGTAGGACCTGTGAAATGAAACAATTGAGAGAACAAAGAGGCAGACACCAAGTAAATTTTTATCAAGGCATCTCTTTACTTGGGATATTTTGAACATTTATAGGCAGGTAAGAAATGAAACTGAAAATCTCTAGGCACAACGTATATGCATAACGTAAACAAAAGAATTAGACAAGAAGACACCAAGGTCTCTGCAAACTCAAAAGTTCTCATGTAGGTAGGTGAGCAGGAAGCCAGGTGTAGCTTCCTTCAAAATCCTCAAAGGCCAACTGCAGAGTAGTGGGTCATTGTATAGGCCCAGCAGGTGTCTGCTTCCAGTCTCTGGCTGTCAGCTCTGCCACTGAGCTGAGGCAGAGGGGAGGAAGCCAATAGTAGATTTTAGGAGAAAAACAGAAATGAAAAGGTCAGGAGAATGAACATTAATAGCTTTACATTGAATTCAGTGTTATGAAAATATAACTAATTGTTGGAGACTAGAATTTACAGCTGATATATTAGATTTTATCCTGATTTGATTAATGTGTTTCTGGTGAGTTGGGCACAGTATACTCACTAGCTTTGAGATTTATTTGATTCATCTTTCAGGTTGTAATGGTGCAAATTGGCATTAGTACTCATGTCTAAAAATGAAGTAAAAATTAATGAGCATTCTGAATTTTGAAACAATAAGTGGGTGCCTATTTAAATGTAAAGTATAATTTGCACTATGATAATTCTTCTCTGAAGAATGGATTGGACTATAAAGCTTCTACATGTTGAATAAACTCCCCATGTTCCTAGGTTATATGAGAGTAATTTTTACTGAGAAAAGTGACAAAAGTTGTTTGCTTGACAAATAAATTTCCAAATAGAAGGTGAAAAGTAGTAGCACATTATCCTGAGGAAGAAGAAGAAAATATTGTCATTTATTTCTAGACATGCTTTACACATGAAGTGTGATGGCTTACTGAAGAGACAACATGGAAATACAACTGTTATCAAATTGGAAAATGTTTCCTTATTGACATATAGTCATACTATTATTTACTGAGTTGAAACTCCTTTTTTAAGTTCAATACATGAATTTTTCTTTATTTTATGCAATATATTTGATCATATTCTTTTCATTCCCATATTTTTGTAACTTCTCAAAACTCCTCACCTCTTCCTTACTCACCCAGCTTTATCTTTTTGTATGTTATATCAAAAAGAGGGGCAAAACTAAAAAAGAAAACAAACAACAACCCCCCAAACCAACAAAAAAATAACCAATAACACAAAAGATACAAAAAGAAAAGCTCACACAACAATGATAATGACAACATGTTGGTCAGCTACTTCCTGGAATAGGTCTCCAGTGGAGTTTGCTTGATTTACCCAGTAACATGCCATTAGAGAAAACTGGTTTTCCTTTTCTTAGTAGGGTATAATGCAAACAGTTTGTTTATTGTGGGTGGGATTTCATATCCTTTTTCTCTTCTCCTTGCTGTAATCTTGTCTGATTTGAACCTGGACAGGCCTTGTACATGCTATCATACTCTCTGAGGTCATATGTGTATCAGTTCTGTTGTGTATAAATGATATTCAACTCTCATCTGAGAAACTTCTTGCAGAAGCCAATAAATACAGAGACAAAGAACTAAATATGAAGAGACTGAGATACTTTTAAGCATCCATTACTAAGTGATATGTCTTTATCAAATGTCTTCATCGATGCATGGGAATCTATTAGGAAGTGGAGGTTGAAAGATTATGAGAGCCCGGGTTGGGCATTCTATTTTCATGATGTTAAATTTTAACAACAAATATTATAATTTGTTGTTGAAAACACAAGATTATTTGCTTCTATACAAGAAAAGGAAATTAGGGATTCTTCCTAGGACTATGCTTATATCTGTAACAAGTCTATTTAAACTGCTGTTAATCTCACCAGGAGGTATATAGTCCAGTTGACATTCAGAAATACATACATGCATAATTCTTTGTCACCTGGGTCTAAACTTTTAAAAACAAACTGTTCTAGTCATTGTTCACTGAATTGTAAATCAAACTCCTATTGTTGTTAAGTGCAAGAGGCTGCCTAGTAGTATTTATAGGGCTCTACAATAACAGTATAAAAGATGACTATTTTATACTGTAGAAAACACTTATTGGCTCTTCTAAATGCAGTCATCTGGTTATGATTTTCTGAGACCAATATAGGTTCTTCCATAACAGCATATTTAATAAATTATTTCTAACAAATCTTTAATGCATTGATCTAGCTAATGAAAACACCTTGACATTGAAAATTATCTTACTCTATTATTTAGCACACATTTTATGCAAAAGAAATGAATATCTAAGAGGAAACAAGTTTGTTTGTTAAGGGTCATGCACAATTTTAAAATGCCATCTTTTTATGGCTTATAACAACCAGATCCTATATATATATTTTCTTACAAATTTCACTTGCAGGTGAAACTAATATTGCTTGTCAACTACCATTGCAATATAGATATTATCTCTTCATATGTGGGCAATAAAATTAGGCAGGAAGTTAACTCTAGAAGAAACTGACCAAGAAGCATATAAATAGATAAAAAAAAAAAAAATAGATGGTGGAGGTCTCTCCAGCTGTTCTATCTCAATGTCCTAGTAAGTAGAATGTAAGATGATAGAAGTTATTGACTAACAGTTATTAAGATTAAATAGAGTGGTTTGCTTCCATTCCATATAAGACAGTTCAGGGACCCCAAAACAAAGATAAAGAACAACAGTTGCTAATGGTGGGTTCTTGCAGGGCCTGCTCAAACATACTCCAGAAATTTGTACAGAGTACTGAGCCTAAGAGCTTCACAAATTTAGTTCCATTTAATACTTATAAATAATTTTTACTATTAGATAGCTAAGGGTGGCAGTTGATTTTCTGAAGAAATGAGATTCTGAAAAAAAAAAAAAACCCACAATATTTTTTTTCTCAGAAGAACCCACTTTTGGGAGGTACTAAGGAGGGAAAAATAGGGAGAGAAGAAAGAAACTTGGACAGAGGCTCCACTGTACCTATTCTCTTTTTAAAGGGAGAATTTTTGTGTCCTAGCTTGCTCTTATTAAACTACTGACTATTTGCTCGGATAATGTATCACATCATGGTTCTACTCTGTTGGAGTCACAAGAAATAAGAGTATGGCTGAAAGTAAGACCAGAAAAAGTAGGGGTGGGACAAAACATCAGCAAAGTTTTCAGTCTGAAAGAAAAAGACACAAAAAGCAAAACAATAACACCAGAAATTGTTTCTCTTCAGCTATTTATGATTTGAAAGTTAAAGAAAATCATAGGTTAACACAATTTTTCACAGACGTATGCATTTTGGAAATGTGGCATATAAAGGCAGTTAAATGCATTAAGGTCACAATAAAAAGTTAAATGAGGAAATTTGTAGAAACACAAACTATTGAGTTAAAGTAATTCATGCTTAGGAAGATATATAGATATATACCACCTCTTCCCTCTTTTATATTGGTCCTAACTTCTAAATTTTATATATATATATATATATATATATATATATATATATATATATATATATAGTATATCCTCTTAATCTCAAACACATATAACACACATATATGATTATTTATATATAAGTAAGGAATATGACATAATATTTAACTGAACTGCCAAGCCTGGTCTTTGTCTTAGATATATCAAATTGTCAAGCAATAAAACCATTTACTAATCTGAAAAACACCAAAGGTAAATCTCACTAGAGTACTTGCTTTGGCAGCACATATACTAAAATTGAACCAATACAGAGAAAATTAGCATGGCCACTGAGCAAGGATGACAGGCAAATTCATGGCACATTCCATATTTTTAAACCAGGAAAGGGGATAACATATGAAATGTAAATAAAGAAAATATCCAAAAAAAATCTCACTAGATAATAAGTTATTAAATTATATTATAATATAATGTATATATCAACAAAATGTATAACATATATATCTATAATTAACACATATATGTATAATATATAAACACATGTTATATACATATAATTACATCTGACATAAAGTGTGAAAATGTAATGAATGTATAATATGTATAATACTATATATAATACATATAATAAATATATTATGATTATTTTATATATTTATATTTAATGTACTTACATTTATATATGTATCTGTATGTATATATGTAGTAGGAATATACATACACACACAGGCACACTCATACACACAGACACACATACACACACACACAT
>JADRCD010211654.1:24170-48073 GCA_019843815.1 Montemys delectorum | reverse complement strand
CTTTCAGGCAGGGTCTATGCCTCCTTTTGAAAGTGGCTAAGTTCTAAACTCAATAGATTTTTATTGAATATCATGTATCATGGCATCTGTTACATGCTAGGAATTCAAAGGCCAAGTTCCTGGTCACAAGACACTGTGTGGTGATGGATGTGAACCAAGAGCCCAAAATGTGCTTCCATAGAAGCACAAAGAATAAACTTTCAAATTAAAAAAAAAATTCGTATTTATTTCCCAAGGAACTGTTTGTTTTTCCATGTGTGAGATGTTTTAAGTCATAATTGATTCAACAGCAGCTGCTCTGCCAGGATAGTTAGAGACTCTGTCCTTGCAAATCATTCCATTGTTCTGATGATATGCCCAAAGTATTTTCAGATGAGAGAGCCATGGAACAACCTGGTGTACAAATAAGGGGAAGAACCGTATTGTTATTATCAGGCATGCTTCTCAGAGGGCGTCTGAAGTTCCCGGGCAGGACTGCTCTACCGTGGGATGGTAAGTTCTTAAGACAATCATGCTAAAGACGCAGCCTAATGCTCGCGCACACAAATAATCAATCTCAGATGTGACGGCTCAGAAGAGGAGCTTAAGCATCTGAGAAGTACAGAGCATGTGCACCACAGGCAAAAAAGGACATCTTCTGTAAGACACAGAAGTCCAACTGTTTAGCCGAGCTTGGTGGTGTTCGAGCATAATCCCAGCATCCAGGAAGGTGCTCATGCAAGCATGGCTCACAAAACTTCTTCCAGTCAGGCCCTAGTCGGGGGGAGGGGAGGGGAGGGGCAGCAGAGTAGGATTACAGCAGACGGGGGGGCCATGAGGGATGGCATGCCTTTTGGTGGATGTGTATGCAGCATCCCTGAAGACCAAAGTCACTTTCACACTATCTTTCCTGACCATGAAAACCCAGAATGCTACTTCAGTCTTGAGAGGAGAAACAGCCGAGAGGAAACACTGTCTGTCCAATGTGTCAAACGCAGCAGGCTTTAGAGTTTTAGAGGCCTTAGAGGGAGTTAACAAGTTAGGTGCTCGTCATTCAGCTCTCTACCTCCACATGGGATAGACATTTGGGGTTCTCTTATAAAGAGAATATGGATGGGCTGGAAAGATGGTTCAGTGGTTAAGAGCACCAACTGCTCTTCCAAAGGTCCTGAGTTCAAATCCCAGCAACATGGTGGCTCACAACCACCCATAATGAGATCTGACGCCCTCTTCTGGTGTGTCTGAAGACAGCTACGGTGTACTTACATAGAGTAAATAAGTAAGTCTTTGAAAAAGAGAAAAAGAATACAGACACAGTTCAACTTCTTCCAGAAACAAAATGGTGTTTTTTATAAGCTATGCACCCATGTCACTTAGTTGTATGAGCTTGGACAATGGGCTTTTTTGTACTTTATTATATTTTATTTTGAGAATTTTTACATTAAAATGTCTCAAACTAGCACCACTAGATAGTTTCATAACTCAATTGAGAGTTAAGCATTGCTAAATACCCACCCCCTTACACAGTCTAATTTGTCCAGTAGGAAATTATATATGGCCTAAGGTGAAGGAAATACACTGTTGTGAAAGCTGTTCCTGGATGATTAACTGGATTAGACACATAAGAAAGGAAAGAGTCACACTCCAAGCAACCCTCCAAATTCAAATATAATAAAAGTAGATGTGTTCTGTGATGCCAGGTTTAATTTACACTATTTTATTGAACATAAACTCTTCATAAATCCATGGACGGAATATCTGTCCTTACATAGGAGAGACAAATGATTCTGCAGGAAACTTTTCACAGTATATGGAAATTTGTGCTTTCCACTTTGCTCAGACACATGAAAAACTGACCTACCGGCCCACATGGTTCCATTTCAGAAGCCTTCCCTTCCCTTCACGGGCACGCCACTGGCTCTTTCTTTGTCTAGAGAAGGTGAACTAATTCTTATGATAATAGATATTTTAAGGTACTCGATTAATTTAAGCCTTGTTTTTTTGTTTGTTCTTGACTCTTATTTTTAAAGAAATCTCAAGGATAGTTTTCCAAACTCTCCATTTGCTCCAACTTCCTTTGAGCAGTCAACTTTAGAAAGCAAACAGACTCAGGGCTTTAAACATGAATTATTCACCCTCTCTTCTTTTTAACCAATTCACTAAACGCCAGAAGTTTGGTGTTGAGAGGAAGAGAAGCCCGAGGCTCCTAGGAACTTTCACTTATCGTTGTATCACAGGAATAGTTTTTGTCCCCACCTTTTTTCTAGAGGTACCTCCTCTCACATGCCCAGTGACAAAACTCACTAGTCAGAACTAACTGTATTTTAATTTACAAAATGTTTATAATGGATACAAGATTTCAAAGTGATAGCTTTGGTATACTAATGAGATACAAGATTTCAAAGCATAATGAGACCCAGGCAATTAGGATCCTGTTTCTGGTTCTATTGCTAATTAGTTCCGTGATCTTGGGTAACACATAATCTCTCTGGGATTCACGTTTCTTCACTTCACAAACAAGATTGCTGTCCACATGAGTTTGAGGGGCCATTTCCAAATCTAAAAAACAAACTCAGAGCTTTGCAAAAACAAGATGACAGCAATTGGACAGGACTCATCTGGCCACCAAAGGAGTCCTTGATGAATTATACATAACTTGTGGTTATTCTTGTAGCAATTAATGCTTGTATAAACTCTGAGAGGTCCTAAATCGTGCTTGTGGGCTGCATGCACCAGCATGCCCCAGAGCAAGAGCAGCTATTTCCTCGGATCATAGAGAAGCCGAGGCATGGTCTCAGCACCCATCGACTCCAACCCACAGGGACAGCTCCACAACCTTTTCCACTTTAGACAGTAAAAGTGCTAAGTGACAATGCAAACTACCACATTTCTCTGCATTACTTTCCCTTCACCCAGGACAGTTATTAATACTTCACTATTTATTAATTCTTGTTTCCTTACCATGCATGGATTTGCATATGTGTGAGCACATACTTGTGTGCAGGTTCACGTGTGTGTGTGTGTGTGTGTGTGTGTGTGTGTGTGTGTGTGTGTGTATGTTTGAGCACGTGTATGAGGTAGCTAGAGGATAACTTCAGGTATTGCCCTTCAGGCTCGGCTCACTTAAAAAACAAATTTATTTTATTTTAAAATGGTGCATATGTGTATTTTATTTTTGAATCATCTGTGTGGAGGTATGTGCTCACATTTATGGAGCGGGTGCTCGTGGCGGCCAGAAGAGGACATTTTATCCCATGGAGCTGGTCTTACAGGTGGTTGTGAAATACGCAATGGGGTGTTGAGAACTGATCTTGGGTCCTCACAAGAATGATTGTTAAAGCCGTCTCTCCAGTCCCTATCTACCCCTTCCCTATTGACCTACAACTTTTTTTTTCTTGGTATTTTCGAGACAGGGTTTCTCTGTGTAGCCCTGGCTGTCCTGGAACTCACTCTGTAGACCAGGCTGGCCTCGAACTCAGAAATCCACTTGCCTCTGCCTCCCAAGTGCTGGAATGAAAGATGTGCAGCACCACTGCCTGGCAACCTACAACTTGTTAAGGAATCCACCTGTCTCTGCTTGTTAGCAGTTTTTACACATGCCGGAGCTTTTAAAATATGGATTCTGGGGAATCTAACTCAGGTCCTCATTGTTGCACAGCCAGTACTTTGTTGATTGAGCTGTATCCCTAATTCCTAACTTTTTTTTTTTTTTTTACTAAGGAATCGATGTGATGTTACTATATGTAAAACCTGAATATTTAAAGTGGTTTCTGTGCAACTGAACAACTATTGAGCATCTAGTCACTGTATTAGGTCCAACTTCATTTTATTACCTAACCATGCCAGTTGGAAACCTAAATCTGGGTAAGGACACTTTTATAAATGAGGAGAAACAAACTCACCATTAGTTTTCTACCCATTCCTATAAAATTTAAAATTAAGCTACATTACATATTTTTAAATATTAATTTTAAGGGCTAGAGATATAGCTTAGTGGTAGTGGCCTTTTGTACCCTGTCCAAGGACCAGGGTTCAATCCCTTCTGCTGGAAAGAGGGTCCTTTAACTTTGAAGTCAGAGTTCTTCAAGAAGCAAGACAGCCATGCCGGACTCCTGCTAGTTTGCTTGCCTGGACTCTCGCTTACTTAGAGTGCCACTCTTGGGGATTTTTCCATCCCCTGCTCCTTCCTCTGCTCCTTCCCTATACATTTTCATCTGCTGGTCCTATATTCAGAGTCAAATTTCTGTCGAACTCTAAAACCTCATTGTGGGGATCACTATACCTACTATGACTGCTACGAACAGTCTTAGTACCCTTTTTTAACAAGTCTTCAACAGTTTTCCTTGTTAATAAATCCTATAACTGGCTATATTTGACTGTTAGCTTTTTACTCTACAATGTTGATATTTCTGTTTATAACCTCCATAACAGATCACCTTCGGGGATATCCTCAGGCAATATTTTACAAGGCCAGGATAGATAAAGATAAAGTGTAATGTAGAGTCTAGTCCAAAGATAGGAATCACTCAATCATGGTTTAGCGCCGAGTTTGGCAATTCCTCCTTCCGAGGCTTACAGTGCTCCCCAGTCAGGAGAGCGAATGACTATTTGACTTATAAAAAGTAACTTCTTGTGTGCTCACTTTCTTAAGCCACCAACACATCTCACACCAGCTAACAAGTGCCACTTACTTCAGATCCTCTCTCTCCTTTCAGTCCTTGTCCACCGTGGTCACCTGGTTCACCCTTTAATAGGAGCCAAGAGAGAAATCTCATGTAAAGCAGACAAGAAATGGACTATGTTAACGTGATTTTCTTTAAATGTCAGAATTACAGAATACTTTCACAACATACTGGGGGTCCTTGTTGTCCAGTGGCACCTCTGAGTCCTGGCACACCCATATGTCCCTGGGAATAGAAAGTATTATATTAATTCAAGTAAGCTCAGTCATGTGGCCTAGAGTGTTATCACTTAAAATGGAAGCGGCATATTCTAGAATTTAATTTAAATATAATCTTCTTTAAAACAGAATAGGACATATTAGTTGAGGGATACTTTGCTGAATCTGGTATATCTGTCTCACATTTAACTTTTGCTGTTTCACAAAATAAAGTTGCCAGTGTTTACATATCATATTTTTAAAATGTGAATTCATGCAGAGGATTCAATGATGATTAAGATGGTGCCTGATCTTCAAAGCCTATAAAGGTGATATTATTGGAAAAAGAATCTTTATAGGTGTCATTATATTAAGGATCTCCAGGGCACCCGAGCCAGCTGCAAAGCTCAGGATGATGATGGTCACCCACACTCTGCTGCCTCCCTGGCTTGTCGTGGCAGGGAGACCTATCCACAGTGACCACATAATCACCAGCTGCCTCTTTGGACTCTGTGAAGCCATGGCGCAGTTCTCACCAATGATAAGCTACTTCCTGGGAGTTCCACTTCATACTCTGCTATGTCTTGGTAAACACTGGCAACTTCATTTTGTGAAACAGCAAAAGTTAAATGTGAGACGGTAAAGGGTTTTGTAAAGTTTGTGAGCGAGCATAAAGGGAAGTGGTGGATTCTGTTTTACGGTATTAGTGGTCAGGTGAGCCGAATGGTCATGGGGTTGTGTAAGCCAAGAGGGGACAAGTCCAATCTCAGAGGAAGCACTTTTCAGAGGAAACAGTGAGGACTCCCTGTTAGAGGAGGGAGTGTGGGAAGCAGAGATTTGTGTGACAGAATTGGTAAGTGGATTTGAAAGGGCTACGGCTGCGAGTCTAGTTAGAGAGCCACTGAAGTAACCCAGACAAAAGACATCTTGAGAAGATCAGTTTAATAATGGCAATCATCTGTCTAGCTGCTTGCCCAGTCAGCTTGGCTAATCTAAGTCTGTCTTTCAGAAGTGACCACAGAGCATCCACCTTGAGGCAGAGATGTGCTGGGTGAAGTAATCTATTGGGTCATTATTACAGGTCTATTATACACAGGGCTTAGAACTAAACGTTATACGAGATAGATCTAAGGCACTACGTAATTAAAACAAAAAACAACTAGCAGAAATAGAGCAACAAAAGACAGTGGAATGTGCTGAGTGCCATGCAAGCAATATTATAGGGCTTCAGGGTGAGTCCAGGGATAAAGCTAGAGACAAATCATAAGTGTCAGATAGGATCTCTGTAAGTGAAGGTGATGTGAGGCTGGGAGGAGGCAGATGATCTTGTGAGTGAGACATGAGACTGAAGTGACAGGGAAAATGACGTTGTAAACCAGAGTCAGGAGCTGGAAGGCGAGCGCTTAAGACACCATCAACAGGAATGTGAGTTCAAAGTAAGTTTGAGTAAGTGCTATATGGGACAAACACTTCAGGTTGATTAAGTTGTATTTTGTAGCTTGCAGGATTACCTTATAACCTTCTTCGCCATGTTCTCCCCTCTCTCCTGGCTCCCCCATCGGCCCCTAAAGGGATCACACACAAAGACAACCAGTTTCATGGCTGCAATTCCTCAGTACAGATGCTGTCAGTAGGGTGGTTTATTCTTTTGCCAAAAATATAAAGGTCAACGTCTAGCAGCTTCTTTAAGCCTGCTACACGTAACTGAGAAATAGTTGACTTTTGAGGGGTGTCAAAAGTGCTACCCAATTGAAAACTTGATCTATAGCTTAACGATTTATACAGTTGCTGTATGATTTCAAATTTTTTTATCCAGGTATCAGAACTAATATAACAAATTATAACACAAATATAATCAGTATGAGGTTTACTGTTAAAACGGAACTATATGAATATAATCTCATAATGATTCTGCTGTGAAAAATATTGAAGAAATAATGCCTAGTAAAACCTTGAATTTTATGAGTATAATACTATACTATAAATCTTGTAGTTTTCTTAATGTCAAATGAATTGAAATTTATGCAAGAATTAATTCTATTTATTTTACAGGCTTCTTCAACTAACATAAAAAAAGTAAGGTTTACTTTTAAAATATTTCTCATCTAAATTATTTGATATGATAGACTCTTCAAATTATAATCTTTAAAGCTTTCATAGAGTATTAGTTTTCACACAGGAGAATTTATTATAGACTATTGATAGATAAAACTTACCGTACTCTTAAATGAATGGTTAGTAGGCATAATGCAAACACAGAAACTCCAATCCTTAGTCTGTGTACCCAGTTTAAATCTCACCCCATCCCATGTTTACTGGGAAATTCCACTGTGATTATATTTTTAGTCCCCAAATATTTATTACATTTCACTGCACAGAATTTGATATTCCAGAACTGGGGAAATCAAATACTATTATTCTCTCCTTGGTAATTTTTTTTCTGTTTGTTGGATAATTTTTATATTATTTTCATATATTTCCCTCAAAGTCAGTAATTCTCAACTTTTCTAATGCTACTACCCTTTAGTACAGTTCCTCAGGTTGTGATTACTCCCAACCATAAAACTATTTTTTTTTGCTACTTTACAACTGTAATTTTGCTGCTTTATGGATTGTAATGTAAATACCTGACATATAGGACATCTGATATACAACCCCTGGGAAAGGGTCATTTGACCACCAAAGAGGACAGACTACAATATATTTCATAAAGACACTTAAACGCTCGTACAGAGAGGTTGCCTTTATATGGAGTGTCTTGATTAACTTGAAACATTCTAGAATTATTTATATTCTTTTCTATAGTAAAATATCAATGGCAACAGTAGCCAGAGAGCCAGATCAAAATACTGGGACTATATATTGTGTTGTCATGCCTCTGGCATCCTTATTTTGAATGATACTACATGAAAAAAAGTGGAAAATACAACCAATGTGCTTATTTCTGTGACCCACTTCGGTTTATATGTGCCTTTCATATCTTGTTTTAGCCTTAAACATGGCACAATTGGTTATTCAGATATCAAAACTACACTAGTAGCTATGTCTCAAAAACAATGGTGGCAATTTGTCTTTAAAATGTTGGATTTGAAGGTTAACAGGGCCACAGTCTTGAAAAGCAATTGGGTGTAGTGACTGGCTATAAAAGCCGGCAAACCACTTGGCAACTGTCAGTAAATTCTGATAAACATGTGTAGATTAGCTTTTTATAAAAATAATTCAGGAAGAAATCTGATCTTTATAATTAAAGAAATATTTGCCCTAAAAATCTAAATTATTAGGGTATTAGTTTTGGACAATGTGTAGATCTCGGTCCTGCATTCAATATTGAAAGCTGATTCCTAATTTATTTTCTTGAATATATATCTTGGCTAAGGAGCTTGACTCCTGTATTTTTTCATGTCTGAAATTTTTATATTATGTAGATAGTATATAGATAAATATTGATTTACTATAAAGCCTAGTTATAAGACTAACCAAATAGAACTCTGAAAAGCCATGACCAACATCAAAAGTCTCTGGCTGACTTTCATCTTAGGAACCAAAATAATTTTAGGAAAGACATACTGGTTCACCTGGAGGCCCAGGAGGTCCCAGGACTGTGCTGCCTTCTCCTGGGGAGCCCTAAAAGAAATATGGAAATTTATTAGCACAACTCAATTAAGAAAGTACATTTAAAATACTCCGTTACTTTCCAGTGTGGTTTTTTGGCTATATTTAAGTGAAAAATTTGTAGCTAAGAATTAAGTGTATCATATTTTATATATAGTTCTATTATGTATAACTTTTTTGGATGTGTTAATCTGTTCTAATTACACAGAATTAATCTTATAATTTTTCTCAACATGTATACTTTCAATTAAATTACAAATCGAGTCATGCTGTAGTTATTACTGACTCATTAGAAGATTAAATCTAAGTTAGTATTTGAGGCTTATGGCAATTTTATCCAGCACATTACTTCCCTTCCTCTTTCAATAAATAATTTTGCTTCCATGAAACTGTGTTTCACAAAGTACCTTTACATATACTGTTTCACCTTAATCTTCAATTAATCCATAGAAGATAGTTCATATATTTTAACATATTTGAGTTTTAGTTCACTGGTATTTATATCCTCCTAGAATTAGCAGATTTTTCAACTTGAAAAGTGGCTCTTCTATGTCTTGCAATATTTTCATGCATTCATTTAGAAAGAAATCATAGCTTTAAAAAATAACTTGGGAAATAAAAGGACAACACACACACACACACACACATGCACACGCACACCCACATGTGCACATGCACATGCACATGTGCACACCCCCTCCCCCGACACACACACCTTTTCTCCTTTAGGTCCTGGTAATCCAGAGGGTCCTGGTTGACCTTGATGTCCCTATAAGAATAGCAACAGGTAAAGAGATAGTCCCCAGTCCAAACAGACATGTGCTGTGTGTTGCTACCAACTCCGTGCTGTTACTCATTGCAGTTTTCTGAGGAGAGGTGCACTTTACAGAAGGTTGAACGCCAAACTATCCCAATGCTTTATTGAGGAAAAGAAACATTTTTAAATAACAGTATTTATTTTACTTCATTTTCTTAAGTTTATTAGAACTTTATTTTTGGTGGTGGATATATATGAAGCTCCACAACAACCATTATAATTATACAGACATTTATTGAGACTTTGGGTCTAATTTCATCGCATAATTTTTTTTCATTCACATGTTCTTTATAATAAAATTATAAAGTGAAATCTTAATTTGCATATTGGGAATATAATATGAACTAAAAATGCCTTCTTGTATGTGAATAAACATATTTATTTAAAATCAGAAATGTTTACCCCGTATCCTGGGATTCCTGGCTCGCCTTCAGGTCCCATCGATCCTAATGGACCCTAAAAATCAAAATAAACACGTGAGAGAAAACAGACAATTGTGTGAATCATTAAACACCTACGCCTGTTATTGAAACCTTTACCTTCAGATTTTCATAGTTTGAAATTCTACCCAGTAAATCAGGAAAACAGAAAAATGACACCCCCAATTTTTGTCTGTGTTTCTCTAGGACCACAGAAATCACACAAACCATGTTTCTAGTTCATTTCTGGCATATCCATACTCAATACAAAACAACAACAACAACAACAAACCCCAAACCACATTCAATTATTGGAATATTGCTGGCCCTTAAATGACTCTTGGAAATGCAGGTTTTGTCTGTCAAAGTCTGTGGTCACTGGATATCAGAAAGTGGAACCTGATAGTGTTTGATATTGTGACTTCAGGATTCAGAATAGCTCTGTCCTCGGGGGACTCCAGATGCTTTCTGAGTATGGGTTTAATCCAGGCCAAAGTTGATGGAATTGAAATACTGGAAATGCATGTGTCATGATCATAATAACATTATCGTTATCAGGATTTTGCAGGTGACAAAGCCATATAAGTTACAGACTGATCAGCAAACACTCTGACTGTATCAAAGATAGCACTCAGACCGCTGAAAAACGGCTAATGATGATAAAAATGCCTTATTTTTCATATTATCAAAGAGTTTGCACAGTGGTTTCTCCTGTTTGGGTCTCAAGACAAAGAGGAGGTAAGGAAATAAGTGCACAGAATCGATGTGTGATTTGCTATGTATTATACTAAGCAGGTGTGAGATCTGTGTATAGAGCTACATCTGCTCAAGCTGCTTCAATATATCTCATATAGAATGCACACTTTGTTATATTTCTTAAAAAGTTCATGTTACAGCTATTAACCATAAATTAGAAATTTAGAAAGATTTGGATAGGAACATGTTTCAGTTTAAGAAACATGAAAAGCCAATTTAAATAAGAATTCAGACATGATGTATTACAGGGCTTTTTATACATAATTTCTGGACCAAAATTGTGTGACTTGAGCCAAAAATTATGTCTGAACATATGCAAAGAAGAAAATAATTTCTAATGTGCAAACAGTTTCAAACTCTAAGATACAGAGATTGAAAGAGCAGGGTGGGGCCAGCTTGACTAATCTGAGAAAGGAGTTGGAAGCCTTTCCTGTTTCCTTGCTTGTTCTGGTACTGAACGGGAGCAGCATTTCCTCACAGGTTAAATGGGGCAGCCTTGTAAGTGTGTCAACAAAGGCAGGCAGGACATAAGGCTGCTGTTGGATCCAAGATGGATACCTGAGAGCTGCCACTAGGAGACACACAATGTGTGAAGGGTAATAAAATTAGGGACTACAAACCATAATGTACCTAACAATGTATCTGTTAGACATGAGGTGACAAAATGTTGAGTGCAGGGAGAGAAGAGGATGTAGCAGCGTCTTTTAGAAATCAGTGGGAAAATAAGAAGAGAGTGCCTAGGATTTGGGAATATAATTTAATAGGGATATGTGGAATTTTATGCTCACACACCTATAGAAAACACACGACTTTACAAATGTTCAGCGCATAATGGTTTCAAACAAAATTTTAACAAAGTTTTTCAAAATAGGAATCACAGACTATACTCTTGGAATAGGAAGAGACACAAGAAAGGAGCAAAAGACAAAAAAGGAACCTACTGAAATTTTAAATTCTTTAGAATAACTCTTCCTGAGAAGAAAACAAAATCTGCAATTACAACCTGTTCACAAGTGAATGCTGGGGAAATATCAACATAAAAAATAAAGAGAAATATAGCCAGTGCCAGTCAGAAAGAGGTAGCTTAAAACATATTTACTAAGTAAAGAAAAGAGGGACCTCCCTGTGGTCATCAAACGTTTGTAGAAGGTTCTAACTTTTTTTCTGGGATTTCAGCTATTTTATTACTATTGGGTTCAGTTTTGAGGGGCTCCAAGGCTTTGGAAGTGCCCAAGAGGCTTGTTCTATAGTACTTTGTGTGTGTTTCTTGCTGCGGTTTGCACATCTTTTGGGACAGATGTGTCTCTCAGTTACATTTTTTTTTTCATTCTGTCTTTTGTGTGTTTCTTTAACTTTATGTGAGCTTTCTTACATGATACCAACTTATGCTTGGAGGGAGATGTTACAAGATATTTGATCACATTGTGAACCCTGAGACTGTGAACTGGCAACCCTTTTCCTTGTTGTGGTGTGCCTTAGCCATTAGCACACAACTTTAATCCAGAGAACTTTCTGTATACAAGAGCTAAATGAAGTCAGCAATAGGTCAAGAGGCAAAGTAAGGCACCAGTTGGCAGAGAGTGAACATAAGAAAACCCAGGGGAAAGAAAGGAGGGTCTTTGAGTTGAAGGGTGTTTAAGACAGTGTGGGGAAGGGCTTTCCTTCTGGGACATCAGTGGAGTGGGAAGGTCAGCTGGGTGCTCTCTCTGCCTCTCTGAACTAGCAGGCTTTCACCACAGCATCTGGCTCCTAAGTCTTCATCTGGCGAATCAAACATTTGGGGCTTTGTTTTAAAAACAACAGGAAAAAGCAGGCAACTTTCATAGATACAATGATCTGACAATAAGCTGCCATTAAAATTTAGTAAAAAAAAAAAAATCATGTGAGCATTCCAGCTTCCCTCCAGAAAGGCAAAGAACTAGAAGAGGTGGGACACTGTTAGTGTAAATGTGGCATGGTGATTTTACAAACCAAATGTGTTAACAAGAATCAAAGGGAGGAGAAATGGGCACAGTAACACAGAGTAAATAGAGGAAAAGCATGAGAGAGAAACAAATGGTGTGGGAGAACTCGGTGTCTACATGTAGAAGAATGGAAATAAATCCCACATCTTTCCACTGTTCACAAATAAACTCAAAATGGATCATAGACTGGAATGTGTCATAAGTGAAACTGTGACCCAAGCAAAGTAGAATTTAGTAAAACGTTAGATCTTCTAGTTAAAACTGCCAAAGAAAGAAGGAATTTTCTCCAAAAGAAGAAAGTGTATTTTGAAATTAATACTTGACCCTGAGACCTTAGGAGTGTTCTCACCAGGACCAGGTCACGTGACCCCCAGTCCTTGCCACTCTCTGAGTTCTAGACAATGGAACAAGTCAGATGAGTGAACAGTGAAGACGGCATCTCTCTTCATCTGAAGTTTATTAATTGCCTGTGTGTTCAAAATAAGGAAATAGAATTCCTATACAGCACTAATGAAATAATATGCTGGAAAAGGGCTTATATTAATCTGAATAAAATTTATTGAAAGCCAGAATACACTTCACACAAAAGATGTTAGAACAGAGAAAAGATGGACTAGCCCTAATCAGAGTTATGTAAGCTATGAGTAAGTTGAAAGATGCCTTTTGCTTCTTTACAGAAAGGTCAGATACTAGTAGAAACTGAAGGACTGATTCCAAAGTTCACACAGAAGATAAGCACAAGAGCCAGGCTTCTCTGAGAAGGGAGCCTGGCAATGTCTGCTCTAAGAGATCCCAGAGGACGAGACAACGTGATAGACAGACCAGAACTGTGGAGCAGAAACAGTCTGGCTGAAGAAACCAGTGAATAGAAGGCAGCCTTACACGAAAGTGAAGAAAAGACATTGAGTGTTCAGGAACAGTGGAGGGAAGACAAACATCTCTCTCCCATAACTATGAAAAAAAAAACTCTGCATGGCTTAAAGAATTAAAAACAAGGTTATAAATGTGTTAGGATGAGAATATGGAAGGACATTTTACATACTTTAGGTGTGAATAGAATTTCTAATGAATAAATAAAATCTAGAAAATGTAAAGGAAAATATCAAAAACTTTGACTATTAAAATTAAAATGTCCTTCTTTGCAAAAGACACAAAATTAATACATAATTGACAGAAAAGGAGTCATTTGTATTTTATTCTGTAACATGTTTGACAAATTATATCAACATTTCATACTTATGAGTAATGGTTGCAAATCAACAAGAAAAAATAGCCACCAAACGGAAACATGTAATATGTATGTGTGTAGATGTGTATATACACACACACACACACACACACACACACACACACACACACATACATATTGACAGGAAACTTTCAGAAGAAATATATGTTAATAGTTATAACAAGGAAAATTTAAATATGATGGCAAAATTACATATATATTCTCATTTATGAGATTATCAAATATTAAATGAATTAATGTGAAATGTGAACAGTGGGATTGTAGCTTCAGAAAATGGACCAAGAATGCGGTGTGATTTGTGCATCTATAGCCAGATATAGCAATAGTAATCAAGGAAAAGGAACCTATAAATTTGAGAGGGAAGAGGCATGAGAGAGGCTCCGGGGAGGGGACACAGGAAGGAAAGAGAAGAGTGGAGAGGAAGTGGAGAAATTACATTTTAATTAAAAATATGTCTTTAAAAGTTTTTAAAGGTGAATACTTTCACAGAAAAACTTCCAAAGTAGATGCTTACATTAAGGGAAATATTTAGGGCTGCATTAATTCTGATGTTTAGTAAATATTAACCACATTGTTTAATGTTTTTAAAACATAGGCAAAAACAGAGAAATATTAACATAAAATGATGACTGGCCTGGGTGTTAAGGTGTCAGTAAATAATGGCAAATTTCCTTGAGAAAGCAAAAGGGCCTGGGCTCTCCACTGGCTATTTAAAAGGAGATGAGATCAATGTCCCCGCCCGTTATAAATACGTTCGTGAGTAGATTATCTTTCAACTATCTTCCTTTCACGCTATGATTTTCTGAACGGTCCATCACAAACCCGCAGTACAAACTTGCTGCCACAGGCTTGGAAGCATTGTGCTTTAAGCCCTCTATGCCAGGCAAAAGGTGAGTTATAAATAGACACTGGGGAGATTTGCCCCAGCTCTTTAGAAAGATAACCTTGCATCCAAGCAGGACAGGTCCAAGAGGTGGATGGAAACACATTTCAAGTTCACTTCATTTTCAAAACGATTTGCCAACACAACAGCTTCAGACAGATATTAAATCCTGATTTTAGGTGCTCAGTGTATAAACTTTCCTACTTAACTTTGGAGTTAAAATCAGATTTTTAAAACTTCATTTCATATTTTATTTCCATTTTCAATTTTCTCTTTCCTTCTTCACGTCTAAAACCCACTAAGCCTTTTAAGACTGCGGAATGCTTGCAATGCCCGCCATCCCGCAGAGATGGATTGTGTTCAGTGGAACGTTTGTGTCCTCTGTAAAGTCAATCAAGATGACTCTCTGAGAGCATGCACGGTTCTTTCCCATTCCCAGTGAGTCAGTGCGGAGAAGAAATCAAATACTGACCACAGCCCCTCGCGTTCCTCTGGCACCCTTAGGGCCACTTTCACCGACGAGTCCAGGGGATCCTCTGCTTCCAGCCTCTCCCACGGGTCCTACTAGTCCTTTATCACCCTGTGGATGACATTAGCGTGACCAAAATTAAATATATTAACTCATGTAACTAACTGTACCATGTGCCCGAGGGACTCCGAGGACATGTGGCAAACAGAATTCTATGGATGAGTCTTACCCCTCCTGCCAGTCTTGTTTTGTGAGGCGGGGTCTCACTGTGTACCTCTGAATGGCCTGGACCTTAGTAGGCAGACCAGGTTGGCCTTGACTTGGGGGTGATCCTCCTGTTTCCACTGCCTGACTACTGGGATTTCAGGTATATGCTATCACACTTGGACTGAATTTGTTTAAATTATTAACTTTGCTTCAAATTACCAATACCACAGATTATTATTAACAAAAGTAGCCAATCAGGAACTATAGTATGCTCAGGAGGAATCCTATGTAACCAGATTTCAAATATACTTTGCTACATACATGTCTCTCTTTTGCATGTGTGCATTGTAACAGTGAGAAAACAGGCCTCAGGAGACGCCCATTTCTACTTCGGCCTCCCAGAGGTCTGGACTTTGCAGACATCGCTCACCGGTTCAGAGAAAGAACCCATATTATTTCTTGCATCACTTCATATGCTTTAGAAAGCTGCATGGCTTCTCTCTGGCATCACAGTACAGGCCATCCTCTGGCGCTCACAGCACCTTCCTTTTCTCAAAACAAGGAGCAGCCCGCTTTATTATTGATGCTCACAGAGGGAAAAACACAGCAAACCTGTACTCAGTCAATCAGGATACTTGAGGCATTCCTGACCACTCATGGGCTTTACTTCCCTTTCCTAGGGGAGTACGGATTGTTGTCAAGGGCCGCACTGCCTCTAATGCTGATTTTACTATGGGTTTCTGGTGCTTCCCATGGTGTGTGTGTGTGTGTGTGTGTGTGTGTGTGTGTGTGTGTGTGTGTGCGCACACGCGCGTGCTCGAGCTTGCACATGCATGTGTGTCTGTGAGTGTGTTTCTCTTTTTGTGTCTCTGTGTGTGAGTGTTTACCCCTCTCTCTCTCTCTCTCTCTCTCTCTCTCTCTCTCTCTCTCTCTCTCTGTGTGTGTGTGTGTGTGTGTGTGTGTGTGTATTGCTTTGGACCAAATCCTGCCTGGTAATTACAAGACTCCCCAAACCCACACTGATGATAGTTGCATAATCATGCCTCATGAAAGAGACTTCACAATGGGGGGATTTCCACAGTTAGAAATGAGAGTTAAAGCTTTTCTTGGCTTTCTGTTGGCTAAAACTGAGAGACCAATGGCTCAGATACAGAACTGGACTTTTGAGGAAACACACATATAACTTAAAGTTAACCCTGTGGATGTGTACTCGACTGTCACAGTCTGTTTGAAAAATGTTACTATACTTCACCAATACTGAGACAAATTATTGATAAATACAAAGAAGTATTTTGATAGTAATATATTAGGATAGTAATATATTAGTAATATATTTTCAAAGATTTTTTTTGTTTGTTTGGAAAAAACCAAAATGACAAGTAAAAAATGTTCTCGATTTCTGGGTTTTGTTACATGAGAAAAGTAAGAAAAAACAAACTTTTCAGTGAAGAAACCACTTCTGATTAGCCTAGAAAGGAGAGTAATCCCAATATTCTCCCCAGATACTTTCTAAGATTGTTCTCAAATGTCCCGAATTAAATGATATTTTGTTTTTATATCTTTCCTTGTCCATGGTTTTTTGTTAATAAGAGACAAAGACTGACTTTCCAAACTATAAAGAGGAAAGTTTGTCCTCAAACAATGACAGCAACATGCACCCTATTGGATTAACCAAGTCTGCTCTAATGATACATTCATAAATCTTTACACCTTATGTTTAATCCAAATACAACCATCACAGTACTCTGAAGATCTCTGGGCATGAGAAGGAGAAAACCCACATGAAAAGACGTTAAAAAAATTACCTTTTTCCCTGGTCGACCTCTTTGTCCTGGGGTTCCCACAATTCCTTCAGGTCCCTGATCATTTGATATAAAAAAGAAGTAAATGATTAAAGAAAAAAGCGTAGGGTTTGAATACTTCTATCAGATAATCATTAAAACAAACACTAAACATCAACAAAGGTTATTTTTCAACGCTATTATATGTATAGTTATTTCTCACATGGGCACAGTGATTAAAAGGCAGAGTTGTTACCAAGCTATAGACTTCATGTGCACATGAGGTCAACATAAATGTTAAGCTGTTCTTTAGGAAGGAAGTCTCTTGGAACACACCCTCTTTAATTAACGAGAATGTGATGAAGTTGCACTCCAACGTATTCTAGTGAGCTGCATTTAGCTCGGCATTTTGTTGAAAGAACAATGTTTAAAAATATATCTACATGGCTAAGACAAGCCTCAAAACACTGCTGAAGTGGACAATAAGAAATAGACAAAAAGAAAGGGAAAGGAAAGGCAAGGAGAAATGGGACAGTCACAGTAAACTAAAATAATATTTTAATTTCAACTGGTAATTTGTTTACTTTGCAAAATCGAGTTTTTAAAGGAAGAGTAGGGTGCTATATGGAGTTTATATCAACAATGAGCAAGTATAATCAATAGTGGGCTGGGCTGCCAGTCCTAAAATAAGTAATAATTACAGTTTTCTTTTCATTAGTTGGAAGTGGAAATGGAAATTTCAAATTTGTGTCCCTGAAGCTTGGCAAGCTTCTGCAGACAAGAAATAAATGGTGGTTTACCACTGTGCTATGCAGGCTCTTGATAAATATTTGTTGAATGAATAAACAGATCCCTGAGGAAGTGACTCACACCCCACACTTCCTGGCAAACACTATTCTAGTCTCAGTCTTTGAGTCCAAGGTAGCCGTGTCCTATTGCTATTATTGCTGTAGTAGAGGTGCATCCAGAGGTAGGCATGGTAGCTGCACCATGTGGAGGACTTTTCCTTGCAGACAAACAACTTTTCCAAAACAAGTTGATTACCTTGCACAGAGTTTTAACTGTCGGACTTTTCTGGTCTGGGCACTTAATCGCTGTATAGCGACTGACAAATTGTTTAATTTAATAAATGACTCTCGGGTGAGAGAGTTGACTCAGCCATTGAGAATGTCTCTTGAAGAAGACCGAAAGTGGCACACACAATTACCTGACTCCAGTTCCAGCCAGATGCAAGCCCTCTGTCCTCTATGGGCATCCACATGCATATTCCCATGTAAACTCATACATTCTCACATACTCACACATACCTTAAATATATATAAAAAGAAGGCCTCTGTTTACTCTTCAAATAAAAGGAAAACCTAATAAAAATCCTTGGAAGAGTTACTGAGAACTGGTGAGATTACAGTGCATATAAAAACTTGAATAAAATTGGCTTAGAATGAAGGGCTCAGTAAAGTTAGTTTTCACTAACTCCTGCCCCTTAAGTATATTTTTCAGCACCTAAACAGATATAAAGAAAACAAAACACAACGAAAACCCATGTGGTCACTCTCCATGTATAGAGCAAGACGTGAAGCACAGTCCCCCCTTTCAGAGCCGGGAGGCATGCAATCGTTATCGGGAACGCTCTGCTATTCCCATTTATTTCTTCATGCTCTTAGGGCTCTGGCTCCTCACACGATGTGCCACTGTTCTGCAACTTTCAACTTTGGGCAGTGTTGTACCCACAGACTTCTAACACTTCTGGCATCCAGACTCTTCTTGCTTTTGCCATTATCCACCACACCTTTAACCCTTTCACCTTTTCAATCCTTTTGTAACTGCCATAGGATTCCATATCATGGCCAAGTCACAGTTTAACCGTGTTTCCTAGTGGCTGGCCTTCCTTCTCCTTGATAACATTGCAATAAGTCAATCTGGGTATGACCATGACAAGAGTTTTTAAGTTTTTTCTCCTTGAGTTGAATTGCTAGTTTATATTTATAAGCACACAGTGTGCGTGTGTGTGTGTGTGTGTGTGTGTGTGTGTGTGTGTGTGTGTGTGATTTTTTTGTACATGACAATTTGTACTACAATTTACTATACATGATCTTTTCCTTGTTAACACATAATGCACAATCAAATGATCAAATATCATTTCAAAACTGGCTCAGACTGACTCTAGGGCACTTATTTTTTATTTTTATTTTTATTTTTATTTTATTTTATTTTTGAGACAGGGTTTCTTTGTGTAACCCTGGCTGTCCTGGTACTCATTCTGTAGACCAGGCTGGCTTTGAGCTCAGAAATCTGCCTGCTTCTGCCTCCCAAGTGCTGGGATTAAAGGCGTGCGCCACCACTGCCTGGCCTAGGGTATTTTTTTTATTGTCATCCATGAGCCATGTGAAATTAACCATAACATGGTAACCTTAATAATGCTCTGATATCATGTAGATCAAATCATCCCATCTGCCTCCCTCCCCAGGCATCCCTAATCTGTTCTCTAAAACTGTCTTAATACGGATTTTCAATCTTCAGTACAAATTTCAAGTTAATTTTTATCAGTCAAGTCCCATAAAAAATCTGTAGGTATTTTTCACTGAGATTGAATTAAATGTAAACTGACTTAGAAAGGTTTTCACAATGATAAGTCTTCCTGGTCATGAATGTTATGTCTCTGTCCATATTTTTAGGTTTCTTAGGATTTATTAAGGTTATATTATTTTCAAATTGTAAATATCTACAAAATTTTACAAATGCTCTTCCAAGGAGCTTACTCTTGTTGCTGATTATAATAAAATTCTTGGGTGTTGTTAAAGAAACAAAGAAGCCATTCTTGTGTATTAATATTTCATTTGACATCATAATGATCTCTTACTAATTGTAATTTATAGAAATGTTTATCTCATTATACAAGCATTTCTATTTATTATATATAATATTATTATTAATATTAAGAAGAAAGGAGAAATGTCAACCTTAGCTCATTTTTAGGCATTTCTCCACTAAGTATAATAGTGAAAGTGTTAATATAAAGTTTTAATAAATATTTTTTGCTTCATCTATTGGAGTGACTGTATTCCTGTGTTAAAATTTGTGAAATATGTGGCTCACTTTTATAATATTTTAAAATGTTAAACTTTTGGTTTAATAAAATACAGTTTTGGTATGAGGAAATCCACAAAACTTTTAGGTGTTATCAATATTTTTTGTGAAATAAACTCAATATCTGTGTGCTCACTGATACGTGTCACCCCACCTGCCAACAGCCAATTCATCTTAGGCACCATTTGTTTACAGAAGTACTTGCAATTTGTGGGTCTGAAATGCAGGATTAAAATGAAAGTGTTGACATGGATAACAGACTCGATGACTGAGGTATTTCTTTGAAGATAGATTGCACCTTCATCTCTGCTTTCAAACCTTTCTCACCCCATTTTCAAGTTATTAGTCTTGTCTCACAGCTCATTAAGATACTGTAGCAATCAAATTAGGAGTTGAAGTTCTCTTCCCAAGCTTTCCTACACCTGCGGCTCACTCACACATACCTGCTTCCTTCTCTGTCAGAGAAATAAAGGTCCATTCCCTGGGTGAGGCCAGTACCCCGCTTACGTTCTTGATCCCAGGCCCACTCACTTACTCAAGACCCTTCCTTCTGAAAAAGTCCAGTCTGAGTGTACCATCAACATTTCTCCTGAATGCACCATTCCTATCTCCATCCATACAGCTCTAAAACTGTGAGAGATTTCTCAAGCTTATGTGTTGCTCCCTTTTCCCTCCCTCCATTTCTTTTCTTTTCTTCCTCCTTTCTTCCTCCCTCCCTCCCTCTCTTCCTTCTTCCTTCCTTCCTTCCTTCCTTCTCCCCTTCCTTCCCGTTCCTTCTTCCTTCCCTTTTCATTCCTCTATCCCTTTGTCCCTCTCTCCCTTCACCCCTGTCTCTCCCTCCTTCCATCCCTCTGTCTCTCCCTCCCCTGTCTCTCCTGTTATCAGACATTCATTACTTCTGAAGTTCTCCAGAGCCATTTTTTCTGGTTTCCTTTCTTTCTAGCAAAACGTTTTGAAAGTTGAGCCTAGTCCTCTCATCACTGACCTTAGCTCTCATCTCTTCAGTTGGGCTTTTGATTCTACCTCTGAAACCAACCTCTGGAAAGCCAAATCCAAGGCTTTCCAAATCCTTTGTTTTCATTGCAGCATGCATCCCTAGTTTCCACTTAGGTCTTAAGTAAAGATGTCTCCTCCTTTATCCAGCTTTTTAATACTGGAGAGACCTCTTCTCTTTTATCACCCCAGGTGATTTCATTGTGCCCCATGTTGTTAAATACCACTGGAATTCTCATAATTCCTTAACTACATCTGCCACAGTCCCTCTAAACTCGTGATCTCTCTTCTTGAATTTATAACAAGCTTCTCAAATTTAGTTCTCAAATTCCCTCCTCTCAACCCAAACCTGGTCTCTCTCTGTCCTCTAGTCTCCATGTAATCAGGCAAAACTATTAAAAATTATTAAAATAGCTTTCTCTTTTGCCTATTTTAATACCAGAACTTTGTCCGCCCTTTTCAGTCTAAAGCCTAAGGAGGGAATGTCTTGAGAGGACTGTTCTATCTCCTTTTCTTCATTTTCAACAATTTACAAGCTCAGTCTTTAAGAATTTTACCAAGGGTAGAGGCATGTGACTAGGACATAGAATCAGTGAGCAGAGCTTTAGGCCTTCCCAAAACTGAAGAGAGAGAAAGGGTTGGGGATAATTAACTGACTCTTTCTCAATCTAAAGGTAGGTTGATGTTCATCAAGCTCCAGAGGTCCTTCTGCATCCATCCCCCCGTGCCCCCAACAGGGTTGGGTTACAGCTTTTTAAAAGGGCACTGGGGATCCAAACTCAGGTCCCCATGGTTTTGAACAAGTGTTCTTACCTACAAGCCATTCCACGTGCACCTCCTTTCTACAGTTAGTATATGTTGAGCAGTTACAGAAGCCATATTGACTTGGTGTAGTGAAAAAACAGGCCACGTTGTGATTCAGTCCTGAGGGTTTGAAGCTATGAGAGCAGTTGCTTTGCTTTCAGAAGTGTTGTATCACATCAGTTGTCTCTTTAACAAGTTTATTCATTGTATGGGATTTATGTGAGTATAGAATGTACAACATTCTTATTGTAGTGGAGTCCATTACTTTTTGTCACTGTCTGTGGTTCTTTTTTAAGTTTTACCCAAGAAGTCCCTGCCTATTTTAAGGCCACGAAGACTTACCCCCACCCCCCTGCCACACTTTCCTCCAAGGCTTTTACAGTTGGAGCTTCAGAGCATCTATGAGTTAGCCTGTAGAGTGAACAGAGTTCAGCTTACCTTGTGCACACAGGCAGATCAATGCTCTAGCATACTTCTTTGAGGAGGATCACTATTTCCCTAATGGACTTGCCCGGTACATCACATGAATGCTCTTCCAAATGTATATTGTTTATCTAAGTTTATCCTTCGATAACTCCTGGCATTAGACAATGTTAAACAAAGGGGAAATTATGAAGTGATTCTCACCCAAGACTATATTCTTGTGCCCGAATCCTTTCAGTATCCCCTCCACTCTGTGAATCGAATCTGCATTCCTTACTAAGCCTTTAAAAGTCCCCCACGTTCTGTCTCCTACCTATTTCTTCACATTTACAGCACACAAGCAAACGGACGAAGCAAACAAGCTGACCTCTGACTCTTCATGGTGCTGTGCTGCTTTCTGGGTCTGAAGGTGCCCAGCTGACTCACTTCCACACCACTGCCCTTGAGGCTCCATCAACCATAAAGGATCTCCTCCTAGTTCTTGGAATAGATATGAGCTCAGTCAACCATTATTCAAAGAAAGTGTTAATGGCTCTAGCGTGCTATATCTTTTATCTGTAGTGATTAGTTTTCATGGTCAACTTTCCATAACTTAGAATCATCTGGTAAGTGAAAATCAGTTGAAGAATTGTCTAGCTCATATTTGCTCATAGGCATATCTATATGGTATTATCTTGTTGGCTTTAATTGACATGGTAAGGCCTAGCCCACTGTGGGTTGCACATCCCCTAGCCACGTGGCCCTGAACTGTATAATAATGAAGAAAGCAAGCTGAGCACATCAATTAATCATTCAATCAAGACAGGATCTATGAGTTTAATCTCTTTGCTCTTAACTGTGGATGTGACCAAGTCCTTGATTTCCCTCATGATATAACCTGGAATCATGAGCTAAAATAATCCCTGTTCTCACATAAGTTGCTTTTGGTAGGGTGCTCTATTATAGCAACAGAAAAGATTAGAACATCATCCTTAACTATCTTTTCTGTCCTTAATCTGTTATTTTAATTCATGATACTAGTCATTCATATTTTTAAAATTCACATTTTTTGTTATTAATTTACATATCCCAGTGCATTTACTCTCATCTATTGTGTTTCTCAGTGGTGAGCCAGCCCTCCAGCTACAATGAATGCTGTTTAAATGCCACAGAGCCTTCTCTTCTGAAGAAAACCTATACAGAAGCCACAGGTTAAACAGACATGTGCTTTCTGGTGGAAGTATCAGTATCAGGAACAGAGTCATGTTAAGTCAACAGCCATGTTGGGAACATTTGCAGGAGCCTCAGTCTCTTATTCTATGCAGTGGATATAGGAAGTGTAAGACAAACACACTGGCTTGCCCAGTGATGCAGCTCTTCAGTGGGGGACCAGAGGTTTGAAAACAGTGGCAGGGTAGGATTTCTGTGTCTATGCTGCTTAGGATGGAACAGCACCTTAGCAGGACAATCACAGAATACACCCAGGTGATGAGACTTACAAAATTCTAATCAAAATATCCCCAGGGTTTCCAAGGAAACTCTCATTCTACCTTAAGCAGATCAAAAAAAAAAAAAAAAAAAAAAAAAAAAAAAAAAAAAAAA
>JADRCD010211654.1:0-14443 GCA_019843815.1 Montemys delectorum | reverse complement strand
AAGGAGAAGAAGGAGAAGAAGGAGAAGAAGGAGAAGAAGGAGAAGAAAAAGGAGAAGAAGGAGAAAAAGAAGAGGAAGAAGAGGAAGAAGAGGAAGAAGAGAGAAAAGATAAGGAGAGGGTGAAGAAGAAGAGGTAGGTTGGGTGTACTGAGCATCACGAGATGTTTCAGTGAGATGCTCATGAAAATGGAAGAACAGGAAAGTAATGGGCTTTGCATACAGAAACAGAAGAACAGGAGTGCACAGATTTTGCACATGAGATGTTTATGGGTTATTTAGGTGCCAGGGAAGTGGGGGAAATGTACAGTTTTACTACTAAAGTCAGAAACAGAAATGAAGTGATTGAATTTCATAATTATAACAAACATGGTTTATTTTTCCAAATGGTATGTTAAATAGGGTGATAGCATTCTCCCCATTCTCTAAAGGACATCACCTCTTAGAATGAAGAGCTATCAAGTTCAATTCTCATCAGTGAAGGAAAACCTTTATTCACTTTTTGTTCCATCATTTCAGTGAACCATGAGGAGAACTTTGTATGTATGAAATTATCTCCACACATTGATTATTTCTGCCTTTTATATAATTTTAGGTTTTATTCTCTAAATATAAAAGACAATTCTATAAAATTGTTCTCCATGGCATATACTTAATTATTCAATTCACCCTGTTATATAAAAACACATTGATTCAAAATTTTGAATAAATCACAAAATGTTACCTCCACACCCATCTCTCCAGGAAGTCCAGCATTACCAGGTGGTCCTCGTGGTCCCTATATTCAAATAAATTGAAAATATGAGAATCAAAGTTTACTCTTTTTAATAAACAACATGTCTTAACTTCATTTTAATAAATAATATCTGACAGACAGATTACATTGTACTTTGTATAAATACAATTTTAACTTGGCAAAACTCATTAATGATGCTAAACTATGCTTGTACACAAAATAAAAACAGAGCAAGGGGTACTGTTACGTTTTATTCCCTAATTCACTCACTCATTTAACAAACATTTATCAAATACCTAATATTTTTCAAATAGTGTGCTGTCCTAGCTCTCTCTAACTGTGGGCATGTTTGTGAGAGGCTGTCTTGATCATTAGATGATATGGGAGAGCTCAGACTATTGTGGGCAGCACCATTCCCTAGGCAGATGGTTCAGGGCTAGCAAGCTGAGCATAAAGCTGTAATGGAGCCAACAAATAGCATGTCTCCATGGTTTCTGTTTCCAGGTCCTGCCCTGACTTTCCTCAATGATAGACTGTAGTCTATAAGCTGAAATGTACCCTTTCTCCCCTACGGTGATTTTGGTGATTTTGGTCAGAATGCTCTATCACAGTCACAGAATGGAACTAGAACATGTGCTAAGGGCTTTCTCGATGTGCCTTATTTAATATGCATGACAGTCATATATCTCCTTAAGAGCCCTGGCAAATACATGACAAGAATATTTTAAAGGAAAAAAATACATTTGTCCCTATCTTGTAGTCTTGCCTTTCCCAGAACGTCATAGTGTACAGCTTTCCAGTTTGGCTTCTTTCATTCAACATCATGCACTTGTGGTTTGTCTACAAATATTTTAACTTGACGGCTCTTTTCTTTACTTCTTTTTGTTTGTTTGTTTGCCAAATGACATTCTGTTGCATGAATGTAAGGAACTATGTCCATTTTCCTGGCTTTAAGGTTATTTTCTCATAAGGTTTTTCTTCGTAGGAAATTGAGTAGGGAGTTCCCTCCTATTCCAAGTTTGTTGAGAGTCTGTATTTTACTTTATTTATTTATTTATTTATTTATTTATTTAGCATGAGTGGATATGGGAATTTGTCAAATAATTTTCCTGGATGTATTTATGACACTGTATTTTCTTCTTTAGACTATTTAGTTGATAGATTACATAGATTTTTGAATGTTAAACCTTCCTGCATACCTGGAATAAATCCTTCTTGGTCATGATGTACAAGCAGTGATGTTGTATGTGATCTGATATTCTGCTGAGGATTTTGTACTTATGTTCCTGAGTGAAACTGTTCTGTGCTTTTCTTTCTCTGTAACATATGTGTCTGGTTTTGGTCCTGGGATAATTCTGGCCTCTTGGAATGAGCCAGGAAGAAACTCCCCCATCTCAAGCTATACAGAGTTCCTGCCATTTGTTTGCTAAATGTTTAGTAGACTTAGTCAGTGAGCTCACCAGGGCTGTGCTTTCTGCTTTGTAAGGTTATTGATTATTGAGTAAAGTGGTTAACCCACATAGACACATGCAAATGATCAGTCTTTACGTGAGCTCTGTTAAAATAGTTTTTCAAGTAGCCAGTTAATGTCTAAGTTACAGAATTTGTTGACATGGGAGCTAGTTCATCCTTTTCATGTGTATGCAATCAGTAGAAATGGCTTCTTTCTAATTTCTGGTATCAGTAGTTTATGTTTTCTTATTAGTTTCCTGATTACTCTGACCAGAGATTGAGAAATTTTCTCTGCTTTTGAGTTAATTGATTTTTTTAAATTAGGTTTTGCCTTTTCTATCTATTATTTACTTTATTATGCTTACTCTATATTCAATCTTCTCTTGTTTCTAAGTGGAAGCTTAGACTATTTGAATATTTCTTTCTAATATTTCTTTTTAAAATAAAAGACCAGATTATTTTATTTTTATTTTATACACACTGGTGTTTTGCCTGTCTGTATGTCTCTGTGAGGGTGTTGGAACCCCTAAGTCTGAAGTTACAGACTGTCATGAGCTGCCTTGGGAATTAACTCTTCCAGGTCCTCTGGAAGAGCAAGGGTCCTGCTCCATCTCTCCTTCTCCTCCAAAATTTATGTTGCAAATTTCCTTTGAATCCACAATTTTTTAGGTTGTACTTTCACTTTAATTTAGGTATGAAATTTAATATCTTTCTTCTGAGTTTTATCGTTATGTTATTGTGCATGTGCATGTGTACACATGTCTATGTTTACATGTGTTTCTGCGTGTATGTGCAGCACAGTGTAGAGGCTAGAGTACTATTAGAAGGAGTTGGTTCACTCCTTTCACGCTGGGTTCCAGGGGCTGAACTGAGGTCATCAATCTTATGCTCTTTTACTTGCCAAGCCGTGTTGCTGGCAGGAAGGTCCATTATTAATCAGTATATTATTTAGAAGTGTGTCTTTAATATCTTGAAATGTGGAGATTTTTTTCACCATGTTTTTTTTAAATTAATTTAACTTAATGCTGCTGTGTTGTGTGGGCAGACATTGTATTACGTTTATTCTTTTAAATTTGTTAATATGCACATTTTAGCCCACATTATGGTCTATCTTGGCACATGTTTTATGTGAGATCAAAAAGAATGTGTATTCTGTTACTGAATGAAGACTTGGTTTCTCTCCTGGCGTGTATAGACATTTACTTTATTTATATGAAATGTCTTTGCAATAGTTCTTGTCCCCATACTCACTCACCATCATGGGATTAAGCAAAGGCTACAGAGGACAAGAGAGGGCCTGAAGGGCCATATGAGATCACAGGTTAATGGGCACTAAACTTTTCTTGGGGGGTCAGCTAGCATTTGGGGGTTTGTGGGTCATGTGGTCTTTGTCTCAGCTACTCCACATTGCTGTGGTCATAGCTTGAAGGACTCACACAGTGTGACTGTTTTAGGAACACTTGGTCTGTAAAACAGTGAAAGGATCACCAGCTATAGCCTGTCCCTTACATTCACTCCTACATACTAAGGTAAGTCTGAAACTTGCAATTTATATGTTTGATTCCCCTCATTTATTTTAGCCTTTATTTTTGGTGTTCCTCTTCTTTTCTACCAACATTGAAAGTTTTAAAACTTAACTTCAGCCTTCCATCCACTACAAAAGTCATTGGAGAAGGTCATTGTTAGAGATCAAGACTTTTCATTCAGCCCCAACAGGACAGAGTGAAATGCAAACGCTAAAGAGCCAACAAGGAAGCAAACAGAAGGCACAGCAACCTTGATTCTCTGAGGAATCAAGCAAGAATGTAAGTCTCCAAACAAGCCAGTGTCAGTCAGCACAATATTGATGCTCCTCCAGCTTTAACCCACCAATATCACCTGGCAGTACCTGGACATCTTCTCTGTGACTGTCTGCTTTACTTTACAATGACATTGATTTAGAAGCTCCCAGGTTTCCTTTGCTCTTTGTTTCTGACTTCCTCTGACTATTCTGTCTATAAAACCCATCTTTATGCTCAGTTCTTTGGAATATGTATCCTACTCTGCAGAAAAAGAATGTTCACCTCTGTTGAATAAAAGAAACATCAATTTTCATTTTGCTTTTTATTATTTATTTTATATTTATTTACTTATTGTGTAGTGTGTGGATGTGTGTGTGTGTGTGTGTGTGTTTTGCTACACAAAGTACCAATGGAAGTCATCCAGTAACATATAAGAGTAATTTCTCCTCCCTCTCCTTCCACCATGAATGTCCCCGGGATCAGACTCAGGTGACCAGGCTTAGCAGCAGGCTAGGCACGTTAGCCACTGAGTCATCTTGTTGCTCCTATCATATCTTTTGAAAGACATTTTCTTCTCTCTCATTTCTGCTGTCTCCAAGCAATGATGTTCATATGTTTGTGAGTGTTTGCTTACATATATATATGAGAACCAATATATGTATATCTAGTGCCTACTGAAGCCAGAAGAGGGCATGAGATGCCCTACAGCTGGAGTGGCAGGTGGTTGTGGACTGCCACATGGTTTTTGGTTTCTGAGAAACAAACGTGGGTCTTCTTCAAGAGAAGCAAGTGCTCTTAACTTCTTAGCCATCTCCAGCCCTAAGTCTCACATTTATCACTTCAGTGCATTCCTCTGATCTGAATCCAGCAGACAACGTACTGTTTCTCAAAGGCATCTCATATCCCTCACTCAGTGTGTAATCTTCAGTTCTGCCGTCCAGGTCTTCAATTGTCTTCCTGCTCCAATGAGTGATATTCAATGCAAGAAGGCAAACATTCAGATATGACACTCACAGACAGGCTCTGTCTCTCCCACATCTTTGGAATCTTTCTTATCTCCACTTCTTTCTTGCCTGCTTATCAGACTTTTGGCTTCGTCTTATTTGCATCTTGGCTCTCGACTCCTTCATCTATGTGATTTGATAATATTTATGACCTGACCACTGTTCCTTCCCCCTAGTCCTTAAGATAACTGTACAAATCCTTCGGGATGTGGGTCATAGAGTTGTGTGTGTGTGGTCAGTATGTCCCTTTCTGGTCTTGTGTTATACCTGCTTTCTGTCCAACTGTCCCAGACATGTTGCCTGTCTTCTCGTTCTGGAACAAATTCTCCTCCTCCTGGCTCAAACAACCACAACTTTCCTGTCAGATCACATCGTTCTGCTCATGAAAGCTTTCTTGAGTTGCTAGGTCATGACAGCTTATTTATTATAAATCCTCTAAGCTTGAATTCCTACATATTCTTCTCTATCTGCTCTGCACTCATGGATTTAATCAAATACAGAAAAAAAGAAAGAAAACAATCTTTGAAAATGTCTACGTCAAACATGTACAGACTTTTCCTTCTTCACAGTGTTCCTTAAGCAATGTACTATAGCAATTATTTACGTAGATTTATATTTTATTAAGTATTATAAATAGCCCAGAGATGACTTAAAGTACACAGGAAGAAATGGAGAGGTGATAAGAAGACACTACTCCATTTTGTATGAGGGTTTTAACCCCCTCAGACTGTTGCTGAGCACTGAACTGCTCCCCCAGGGGGATTGAGTTCTCAACTACACTTTCTGGTATTTATCTCGATTCATAATTATCTATTTTATATTTACTATTTTATATTTAAATCAATATTTCTATATTAAATCAATATTTTATATTTATATTAAATTTTATATTTACTCAATAATGTATTCTGTCACTAGACTGGAAACTCCATGCTTACTGTTAAACACCAAGAGCAGATTCTTAATAAATAATTGTTGACTGAATCTGAATGGTTATCTATTTAACAGCAACACTTGCCTTACAATGGAGAAAAAAGTCTTAAATTTTGGCTATAGAATGGTTGCAGTTCTTATTATACTATTTTTGAAATGTAAAATACATTTCATTTTTGTGCTTATTTTATCAATTTTCTTCATTTCTATGATTGAAGCAGTAGTTCAAATAAATGACACAAGATCTATTAATCCATCATAAATTAGTTTGTATTTTATTTGTCAGTTTCATGACCCCAAGGCATTCACATTGACATTTTAAGCACTGCTAAGTCATTTTGCTAAGAAGTGTTTCCTTGTATCAAATTAAATTATAAATCTTTCCTCATTTAAATCATAAGATTTTTGTCTCCACTGGGACACATTTATCTAATAAAATCCCATGGGTCTTTATACTAGTTCCTCAGTCTCATGTTGCTTACTGTGTCCATGATAGATTGGGTACATGATCCTTTGTTTATTCAGTTTAACCAGCACACATTGAATAAATGGAGTTTCTTGGGTATTGTACCAGGAAAGGAGAGCATAAAGGTAAAGAAATGGTCTCTGGCTTGTGGAGTTTTCAGGGATTTAAGCAAGCTGTGCAAAAGGTCATTGTGCTATTTCAGGTCAAATCAATGTTAGTGATGACGCAGCAGCTGATGCCTCAAAACAGAGCAAACCAAAGGCTTAGCTGGGCAAAGCTCATGCTACATCTTAGATACTTAGCGGGCAAGAAATACACACATTGTGAGCCCTTATTGTTCGATGGGCTTACGTCATAGGTTGAGTGTGAACCTTTTACTCTTTGGTAAACTTTTCCACTTGTTACTAACTAACTTAATTACGCCAAGGCCACCTGCAAACCGTGTGTCAACTGGTGATAATATCAACCCAGTGGCTCAAAAGACTATATTGTGTTATGAATCTCAGAAGCACATTACAGCATCTGACATCTGACATGATTGCCCTAAGGAATGATTTCACCGGCAATAAGGGCTAAGCTGTGAGAAAGGAGTATGCTGGAGTTTCCCCCCTTTGCTCAGTGCACTTTCCATTGAAACTCCAGAAATGAATCATAGCTATGGAATCATGGCATATGTTTTTTGTACTGTTGATGTAACAGCATTTCTATCATATTTACGTATTTAGGCCAATCAGATACAAAGACTGGCTTCACTACATGGCTTTCATTATAGAGCTGTTGACTCTGTGTGTGGTAATGTACCAATTATAAGAGCAGCAGGGCATCCAAAAAGAGCATTTCTGAGCATCACTAGAAGTTTTTTCAAAAACGGAAATATGTCTTTTAACAGTTACTGAGAAAAGCACCAAATGGGACTAAATGGAGCCATAAAAGCAACAAAAACTATAATAATGCACACATGTATTTATGAATGTATGTATGTTTTAACACACATATGCATTTATGAATGTATATATGTATATTTGTATGTTTGTATCCTGCAAAACCGATACAGTAAAATGCACATTCTCTAGACTTTGTCTTTGCTATTCTGTTTCTAAAACAAACCACCTTTAGTAGTATAGACACAGTTGTGGACAGTAAATGGACCTCATAGGAAAGCCACAATTAGAAGGACATACGGAAACTTACTGGTTCTCCGGCAGGCCCCCTGTCTCCTGAGCTGCCAGCGAGTCCTTGTGAGCCCTTGACAAACAGATGAGAAATTTGTAAAAAAAGCAGCATATTCAAAAATGCTTTAGCTAGTTTACATACCTACCTTTGCCTGTGGAGTCTTTTTTATGTATTCCTCACTTTTTTCTTTTTGTACATAAGATTTACCATGAGCACAGTTAAGAATATAATCTGTAGCATTAAATAGACCCACAGTATTTATCAACCATGTCCACCATCCATCTCCAGAACCTTTCCATCTGCCCAGTTGAAACCCTGCCAACAATTCACTTATTCCTGCTGCCTCTTTCCCTGTAACTACATCTGTCTCCATGAATGTGACTATCTAAGTCATTATCATAAGGGAGGTCATATGACACATGTCTTTTGTGTGTCTGCCTCATTTACTGGGGAGATTTTCTTCAGGGCTCTTTCTTTTAGTTTGTGTCAAAGCATCCTTTGTAAAGTGAAAAAAATATTCCCATGGATGCATAAATCACATTTTGTTCATTCATCTGGCAGAGGCCACTTAGGTTGCACCAGCTTTTGGCTCTTGTCAATATGCCACTGTGAACACAGGTGTGCAATATGTGAGTCATGGGTTTCCATTACTTTGGGCGTATGTTAGACATAGAATTGATGAGGTATATCTTAGTTCTATGTAAGAGGAAACTGTCCTTTTTTTGTTTTAAAATTACATTCATTTGCTTATTGTGGCTAAAGCTTTGTTCTGAAAATCCTATGTTCTTCATCCATGTCAGGTTCGTAAATTAGTAGACAGGATCAATACAAAGGCCTCGCTCTGCCTGCTGTGCTAATTGAAGTGTGTAATGGACGTGCAGACCTTGAAGTGCTGTCTGCTCAGATTGCTCTGTAAAGCATGTTTGGACACAGAACCAACTTAGTATTTCCATTAATGCTGTGGATTCTGCACAGAGGTCATTTTGCAAAGCAAGGACTCAATTTCCATGTTCCCAATTTTTATTGAGGATTAAGAGGAAAAAGCACAAATTGGCTTAAAATAAAAATTCTGCTTAAGGCTTTTCAGTTGTTATTAGTGATATATGACTCTGTAGCAGAACTGACCACTCTACGGCTTCAACTCAGGAATTATGGGAAACAATGACCATGAGAGTAACAAAGACTGTTTTGTGGCTATTTCTAGCCACAAAAGATTTATTTTTTCTTACTCTTATTGTTGTTTTTGTTGATGTTATTGTTATTATTAGTCTCTCTTTCTCTCTCTCTCTCTCTCTCTCTCTCTCTCTCTCTCTCTCTCTCTCTGTGTGTGTGTGTGTGTGTGTAATATGAATGTATAGGTACCTATGGAGACCAATAGAGGGCACTTGATCCCTCTGAGCTGAAATAGAAGGATGTTGTGAGCCTCCTTGTGTAAATGCTTGTAATCAAACTCAGATCCTCTGGAAGAGCAGCGTGTGCTCATAATCAATCCATGACCTGTCTCTTCTGTTCCTCACACTCAGATATTCATCTTTAAATGTAGATAAACTGAGACTCAAAAAGGCTAGGTAATTCACACAAGTTAGAGTATAAAAGTAAGTGGCAGAACTGGTGGTGTTTGACCTATCAATGTCTAAATACAAGACGTGGGTCATTACCCAGTCCACACAGGAGAGAAGGACAGAAAGACATGAGAATTTCCCCCTGAAGACCCTTCTCTCCCAAATGGCCTCTTGGTGCTGCTGAACGACACCTAGAGTCTTATATACCCTGAAAAATGCCTTCAGAATTAGAGGTTAAAAAAAATAGTTCACAATTCAAAGGATAATTCACCATTAGCAGACTTCCCTAAAAGGAACTTAGAAGACGATTCATAGCTCCAGGAAAATGACAATGTTTAGCCATTCAAACGTTCAAAAAGGAATGAAGATCACTAGAAATTGCCAGTGATGGATAGAGAATCAATTTCCATACACCAAACTCTAAATTACACAACTAATTTATATTAAAGCAAATAAAATTTAATATTCAGATAAAAGCTTTGTTTACAATGAAGTTTCAGAATGCACATAGATGTAATATGTAAAATAACCACAGTATAAAGACAGCATGTGAATAAATTGTCCTATGGGCTGTAAATTTTTACATATATACTCTGGAACATAAATGCTTCCTTACTGGCATTTTATGGGAAAAGTTTGACGATCCTGACCTAGAATAACTACTTAAGTTAATAATGAGGGGTACAAATCAAAAGTCAACAGGTAACTTAAGATATAATTTACAGACAGAAGGCATTGGACAAAACATAGCAAAGCATAAGACAGTGGACCTAAGCCCAACCATAGCAATTAGATTAATAGAAACGGACGAAATACTCTAATTAAAAGGCAGAGCTTAGAAGACCAAGAAGCAAGATCCCACTAGAATATGTTCTAATTAAATAACAAGACCAGCTGGGCTAAAAGAAAACTGGTAAGAATACGTCAGGCAAGCTGCAAGCCTATGACAGCTAGCAAGATGGATGTTCACAATAAACGAATGCATTTTCAAAACAATATTACTGGAAGAAAACATAGTCAAAATTGGACAAAGTTATAATGGATTTTCATGAAGGAATGTTAGAAGTAAGTAAAGGGGAAAAGGAGAGACAGACAGCATCGGGGGTGCTTACACACCGGGCGTTGACAGACAGCATCAGGGAGGTGCTTACACACCGGGCGTTGATTGAAAGGATGCGTTCTTTGAAAACTTGCTAATGTATGAAATGTTGTAATTTTCATGATTTAGATAATCAAATACAGCCTCCCAGTCTCCATGACCCCACAAAGCCATTGAATCATGGTCTTTCTGATTTTGACTTTTGGATCATATCTACAGGTGGATGGGAAGAGTGTTGGTCCATAGACAAGTAAACTTCCTGGTTGTCAGGAGTTTTAAAGTACCATGCATATTGTTGGACTCCCTTAATATTTGTTTTGACAATTCTGACAGTCTGGGTTCTTGGGGATAAGATAGACCAGTGATAGAGCATGCAGCTAGGCCCTGAGAAAGAGAAGGACTAAGTGTGTGTGTGTGTGTGTGGGGGGGGGGGGATTTTGAGAAGGGTGATATCACAGATGTTATTAGATTCTTCATTTCAAGGGTGACTAGAATATGCTCCAGATAGCCAACCTATTAAAGCAAGGTTAGGCTGCTTTTCTGAGCATGCAAGAAAAGGTATCCGATCTCTAATATGTCTTTGTTATAGAGTGTTGCCTATCTTTGATGCTATCTAAAGGACTGGAGACTGCAAGATTACTCTGAAAGATAATGTGACTCTTTGGGGCTTTCCCAAATGACATGTTTTCTGCTTCCCTAAAATTTCATTTCCCTTAAGGTGGAATCAATGTGGGCAAAGATTTTGTAAGCCTCAACAGTTATCATACACTCATCGTTTTCTGTCCAGGCTGTGGCATCTTTTAAGGCAACTTCACCCTTCCAGGAGCCCACAGCACTTTCGTGCTGTAAGACAGTTGCAAGTGATCCTAGAACCTTCCATGGGATTGAGGACATGTCCTGTTTATCCAAGCAGAAGACGAAGATAAAATTCTAAGGAAGGTCAACAATATACATAATGAGTGATTCTATTTCTGTGAGCCATATTTCTTTTAAAAGTAAAGGAGCACAGTTGATCTTAGCCTTGCCTGCAAAACAGCAAAGCAGTCAGAATCCACAGGAGCCTTGCTAACCCTGACTATAGTGACTAAAACATGATGACTATGGAGACACACAGGGTGCTCTCTGAGAACGCCTTGGGTTAATGCACAAGGGTGAACACACCTCTCTTTTTCAGGACGGTCATTTACTGTCTTTCAAATTTCTGGTGTCTTAGATTTGACTGCTGTCAAGTACATTGCTATAATGAAAGACGACAGGCAGGGGGCAGCAGATTTCCAACAGGGACAAGCCAACATTGTCCTAGGTGACAACCACCACCAGCCGAAACCTCTATGTCCTGACCTTTTCTGACTCCTCAGCTGTAATCCATTGAATTTCTCAAATTATTTAGATTTAATTCATAAGATATATTTATATAACAAATCAAAGTGTCACATTATGATTCAGAATGATAGCAATTAAAATACTTATATGTGTAAGCTGAGTGCTTATTTGTGTAATTACCAAAAGTGAAGATTTGTATATGCATTTTTCAATGTTTCTCTATTCTTTCAGGATGACAGCCACAGAAATTATTGATGCCCAGAGGAAAATATGTGCAATTCTGGTAAGATGTTAGATGGTAGGAAAAATGTCTAGCACTATAAAAATTCTTACAGTAGTATAACGAGAGAGCAAGATGTGTGTGACTCTGCACCAGAAAAGAGAAAACAGCACTTGAGGTGAGTTAGGATGGAGCTAGGAGAGAGGTTCTGGAAGCTTCTAGGATGCTTTTGTCACATCCCATTACAGTTACGCATCACATCAGTTCGTTTTGAGAGACGTTTTGGAGAAACATCCATCATGATGAGAGTGAAGTAGAGTTACACTTGTCATATCAGCTCAAATATTAATAACAATTACACATTAAAGACAAAAACTTACCGGTTTTCCTTGAACTCCCCTCTCCCCAGGGCTTCCAGTCTTACCCTACACATGATAGAAAAAAAAACGCTTAGATCATCTGGCTCTTCTCAAATAGCACAGGGAGAATGCCAGAATGTTCATGCTTAAGGAGACGACATGGCTTGCTACTCACAGCGAGACCAGGAAGCCCTCTTTTTCCTTGGTTTCCTTTTTCACCCTAACAAAATATCAACATCACATGGATTGGTCAGAATTTGAGCCACGGTCTTACATGGTACCATATAGAAAACAAGACCACAGCTCAATATTAAAAAGAAACTATGGCTGGTATGTATGATTAAAAACTATGCAGTAAAAAGAAATACATAAATATTTAGATATAAAGGACATAATGGCTCTGCCACATTTAACACATGAAATAGAGAATCTGCAAGTACCTTGGCACCATGTCCACCTTGATCCCCTGCGAGGCCATCTGGTCCTCTGGGTCCCTACAGGCAGAAGGAAAATATCCCATTGTTAATTTGAAATGTTCCTCTTAAAAACAAATAATAATCAAGTCCATGTTTTAAAGGATTTATGCCACAGAGTAAGTTCGATGAGTACAGAATTAGCTATAAGAGTTGCTAAGGTGTTTCTAAACTACATTGATTATTTTCTTTCTTTCTTTCTCTTTTTTCCTCAGCAGTCCTGAGGGATTTATTCTTAAAATGACTCTAAGTTAACTTAAAAGAGCCTCGGTTGTTTGCCTAGGCAGTCTTCTTAAGTTTCATTGTTTTGGAATTGTTTTTCTTTCTCTGCATTGTTAGAAAATGAATGTTCAGGACACCATAATTGCTATGTGCCCACTGGACAGCAGTTACTAGAAGATGGCAGGGGCTCAGAACAGGTACAGAAAGGCACTTGTGGGTAAACCTTCTCAATATCTACCTAAGAGTTCCCTGCAGAGAAGAGCCAGCTGCTCTCTTACAGCCATGGGTCCCGCTTTCTGAAGCATGCGTTTCTCAAAGGCCTTTGGAACAGACTTAAATGCTAAACCCTCTACATGGACACCTACTGTAGAAAAGAGATCTCATAGAAAGAGTAAATTGTTCAAGGGAGAGGTGCTTGTGCAAAGGACCAAGAGGAGAAATCCACAGGGAGGCAGACCTGGCACCTTTGTCCCAGGAACAGAGACGCCACTTGGATGTGCGAGGTCAGCCCTGTGGGTTATGATTAGAAGCAGAACAGAGGGGACTGACTGCATGGGGAAGAGTGAAGAGAGGAGACTCAGCTTGACCAGGCTATTGGCTGCATGCAGGGAAGGGCTAAGAAAACAAAGCTGGGACTCACATTTAAATAAGTGGGTGATGGGTAAGCAGAAGGTTTCTACACACAGCCATTATACAACCTTGAGACCCTGTCAAGTGCTGAGGTGAAGGGACCCCTGGGTTAGCTCCAGTGCCGAGCTCCAGAATTCTGTTCTCAAAGCTGTTGGCTACAACAGGCCTCTCCAGGCTAAATGCCTGGCTGAAGTGTATTCCAAGGCACACTCAAGGGTTTGGAGGGAGCACCAATACCCCATGAGGATGCAGGAGGGTCTCCCCATTAAAGTGAAATGTTACTTGCATAATGTTTTACATTAAAACACATTTATGTAAGACTGTTTCACAGTGATTATTGTTGCCTCTATTGTTATTATCCTGGTGGTAAATCAGGGCCTCTAGCACGAGATTCACCATTGAACTTCTGCTGGCCTTTTTTATTTATTTATTTATTTATTTATTAATTTTTTTTTACATTTACTATGTCATTTGCCAGGAGATATTTATTTCTATGCTCCCAGTGATAAAGATAACCACGTACAGTGTAAAAATAAAAGTCTAACTCAGGAAGACACATTAAAGTCATAAGGCAAAAGTCACCAAGTGAGGGTCTGAGAGCCTCGTTCTAAGGATAGCTGGTACTGTCTGTGCTTCAGGCAAGAGTGAGCTAATGAGCTAGAGGCATACTCTGGCAGCCTAGCAAGTTTCCCTCTGGTGGCAGACATAACCCACACTGCTGATGAGACTCCTAAGACAAAATAAACTTCAAGACAAGGCCTAAGAGAATTAGACCCTCAGTGCTACAATAGCCGTGCAATTTGGCATAATATTTTATAAGCCACAGCCAGAACCAAGTGATCCACTAAACCAAATCAACACTGTCAGGGCTCTTGAGGAGAGAGAGGTGCCTACTGCAAACATTTAACAGAGCAGGGGAGAAAACTCTATTGCTTGGGATACTTCAGCCTAGCACTGATTCTAAATACAAATGCTACCAATAGCACTCTATCTTAAAATGATACGCAGCCCCC